>CATIWR010084264.1:0-20720 GCA_949677035.1 Omphalea diandra | reverse complement strand
TTCACGTTGTGTAAACCCCTTAGCAACCAATCTAGCTTTAAACTTCTCAACCTTTCCTTTAGAATCCTTCTTGGTTTTGTATACCCATTTGCAACCTATGGGTTTATTATTAGAAGGAAGTTCCACTAGTTCCCAAACTCTGTTATGACTCATTGATGTCATCTCATCTTTCATAGCATCAATCCATAATTCAGAACAAACACTATTTACAGCTTCATTATAAGATACAAGATCAATGTCATGACCTATATTATAATCACATTCACCAAGATAGACCTCATAATCATTTGAAATTGCTGACCTTCTCGTCCTAACATATATTCTAACAGGTAATGGTTCAGCTATAAAAGGCTCTAGAGGATTGTCAACATGAGGAGGAAGATCAATTGCACCCTCACCACTACCACCTACTTGAATAGGAAACCCTATAATCCTTTTATGTGATGAAGGTAAAGGAATGGTTGCAATTTCATTTTGTACACCACGAATAGACAGTTGAGAAATGTCTAAATCAACAACATCCATCTCAAAAAACTTCGCAGTCAAGGACCCTACAATTCTTGTGCCACGTGTAGGACAATAGAACTTGTATCCTTTAGAATGGGCTGGGTACCCAATAAAGTAACAATAAGTAGTTCTAGGGTCAGTCTTTTTCTCATTTGGATTATATATTCTAACCTCAACAGGACAACCCCAAACACGAAAATGGGTCAAACTAGGTTTTCTACCAGTCCACAACTCAAAAGGTGTTTTAGGTACAGATTTACTAGGAACACGGTTCAAAATATAAATGGCAGTTTTAATAGCTTCACCCCATAAGAATTCAGGCAAGTTAGACCTACTCATCATGCTCCTCATCATATCTTTCAAAGTACGATTACGCCTTTCAACAACACCATTTTGTTTAGGGACTACCAGACATGGTATATTGAGCAACTATTCCACATTCTTGCAAATATTTGACAAACTCTCCCATATGTTGACCAGTCTCATCATATTTGTCATAATATTCACCCCCTCGATCAGACCTCACAATTTTAATGACTTTTCTCAATTATTTCTCAACCACAATTTTGAAAATTTTAAATATTTCAATAGCATCTGATTTTTCCTTTATCAAGTATAAATGACCATAACGAGAAAAATCATCAATGAAAGTTATAAAATATTTATTGCCATAAATAGTAGGTGAATAAGGTCCACTAATATCAGTATGGATAATCTCCAAAAGATCAAAACTTCTATTAGAACCTTTCTTTTTATTCTTAGTTAATTTACCCCTTATACAATCCACACAAATATTTAGATCCTCAAAATCAAGAGAAAGAAGAATGTCATCTTTTACTAGTCTTCCAATTCTTTCTCTAGATATATGACCTAAACGTTTGTGCCATAATCAATAAGATTTTTCTTTAATTAAAGATTGTTTGACCACAACATTGGCTTCACAATTTCTCACATCATCCAAATACAGTATATATAAATTAACGAACAAAACACATTCACCAATCAATTTGGAATCTAAAAACATATTAGTTTTTCTATTACCAATAGCAAAATGATATCCAATCTTGTCCAAAACAGAAATAGAAACCAAATTTCTCCTAAAAGATGGAACATAAAAAGTGTTTTCCAAAACCAAACAAAATCTAGATTCCAAGACTAATCTAACTACTCCTACTTGCTTAACATCTATCTCCAAATTGTTTTCAACTCTAAGCTTGAACTCCCTTTCACTTGGCTTTCGTTTGCTTATGAACCCCTGCAAGGTAATAGCAACATGAACAGTTGCACCACTATCAAGCCACCAAAAATTTTATGGTACATCAACCATATAAGATTCAAAGTAAACGTAAGCCAAATGAATACCTTCATCTCTCTTCTTTAGCCAAACTGTGAATTGATGACAATCTTTTCTCATATGACCTTCTTTATGACAAAAGAAACATTTCACCTTACTTTTGTGGGCTCTCCCAAAATCTCCCACTTTCTTGGTTTGACTCTTACCATGCGATTTAAAATTTTGATTCCTTTAGGAGTATAATAATTAGGTTTAAACTTACCTTTATCTTTTTTAGGATCAGCCCTAGAATGTGTCAATAGCATAACAACCTCACCCTTTTCTTTTCTAATTTTCTTTTCTTCAGCATCACACTTAGTTATAAGGTCATTAATGGTCCAGGTAGTATTTTTGGTGTTATAGACAGTCTTAATCTGGCTGAATTCAGGAGGCAAAGTGTTTAAAGTCTAGTGAACAATAAATTCATCAGAAATCTCAAGTTTAAGACCCTTAAGTTTGGTTTGGAGGTGAACCACATTCAGAATGTAATCTCTCGCATTCCCACTATGGTTATATGTCATACTGGTTAACTGACTCATTAGGGTCTCAGCCTCAGCCTTATCGGATACAAAATATCTATCTTTTCTAGCAGCAAGAAAAGATTTGGCAATAACATCAGTGAACAAACTACTCCTAAGGTATTCAGAAATAGTTTTCCTCATGGCCATTAGACTGAGACGATTTGATCTCTCCCATTTGGCGTGCAGTTCTTTTTCATCAACATTACTCTCACAGGTGAGTTTAGCAGGCTCGTCTTCATAAAAGGCATAATCAATCTCACTCATTCCCAGGATAAATAAAATGTCATCCTTCCACCTCTTAAAATTGGTGCTAGTCAAAAGTTCAACAGTCGCAGTACTGTTATTGAGACTAAAGGAGACTGTTTGAAACAAAATAAAAACATGTATTAGAATTGGGCTATACACAAAATAAATTTGCAATTTACACAATCTAGAAAATTCTGGCATCACTACATATTCCCCTTTGGGCATAACATGCACATGCAATAGAATTTCTAGTTATGAAACTTACAATTGAGATCACACTAGTTTCGAGAAATCTATCCTCTTTGGGCAGATAAACTCTCTAGACTAATGCACCTCTAAGCACAAATAACTTCATCTCAACAAACCCTCCCAAAATCAATGTATCTAATAACCTCATTTGAGTATGTTATTATATACATTAATTTGGAATTTTCTTTTCATAATAAGCACTCCCAAAATAAATGTATTTAATAACTTCCTTTGGGCAGGTTATTAGATACATTAATTTGGAATTATTTTTTCGCAAAAATTAAAAACAACTCTACGAATTTCAATAGATGTCTCACTTTGGCAGTAACTTTCATATCAACCCATAAAATTATTTTTAATTAGAGATTTATAATAGTCCAATTAAAATACATACTGAACATAAATATATATTTTCAAAAAATACACAAGGTATCAAACACAATATACCTTAATTTTAAACACATAATTATTTTTTCATATACGTGCAAAAAATAAATATTTATTATTTATTTATTCAATTTTATTATAAAATTAATATCACTAAATAATAAACTGACAATTAACTTATATATATTTAAACCATATAAATATATACACATACATATTAATAATTATTAAAATAAAAATAAAAAATGTCATTATGCACATGAATATAAGTTATTAATATAAATATTAGTCCGCATAAGGTAGTGACAAGGATTCTGCTTAGCTCAGTTGGCTAAATTACGTGTACGAATGGGATGTGGTTGTGGGTTTGAAACCCACGGCGCGCATCCCTCTCCCCCTTTTTCTCTATCTTTTTTTTTTTTTTTTATTAACAATATAAAACATCCAGGGTTCTAAATCATGTACCACAACCATGCTCTGACACCACATGTTATAATTAATTCAGCATCTAGTACAAAAATTTTGGACACCAAATCTAACAATTAAACGGAAACAAATTGCGTACTTATCTCCGCGTTGAATCCTAAATTGTTTTGACCTATAATTACGAACGCTGAAATTAAACCACTTGAATAATATGTCAGAATGGTTGAAAACAAAAGTTATGTCTTCTTCTTCTTCTTGACATTCTCAAAGGCGGCTACAATGGACATAACAACTAGGGTTTTTCATTATGAAGGCAGGAGAGGGGACCTAGCCTATTTATAATAAATTTTAACAAGCTCACACATCACAAGTCCATGTTAAAATAGATCTACACTGATCGTCTTCCATATCGGTCTACAAAAAGTGTCACAAGCTCATAACTCAATTGATCACATTTTAATTGGGTTTATCCTAAATCAATAAACTATATTATTCAGTCCGTTTTATAAATAATTAAAATAGACTCATAATTAATATTAGCCCACATAAAAATTGCAATATGTACAAACAGAAATACTTTTATTTTGATAATACAATATCTTCAACCGTGTTTTCGTAGATAAAAATTACATGATACATATATATTATGGGTCATTCCTTATATCATTGAGGCACTAAAACGGCATTGTGGCCGTGCTTTATCCAGCATGCGTACTCAATGGGTGACATTCGAAAAAGAATAATAGAGAAAAACAAGAACTAGAACTATGCCGGCACATAATGCTATGCTGCTTATCTGGTGTAGGAACCCTCGAATTTCTGTGCTACTTTCGCAAGCTCGTCAGGTTGGTTTTGTCGATTTCCAGTATGAGTTTAATGAAAAGCAGTTGCTGTTTAAATGCCATACACCGCCGACTTTTGGCTTTTTGTACGTGCAACTTTGTGCACATATATGTGTCTTATTACCGGAAACATGAAGGGTTACTACTAGAAGTGATGGATGCCTGGGGTGGGGCGGGAGAGGGACTGACGCCCTCCCTCCTTAGAACATCCGTTGTAAATATTATATTATGTTAAAAGTTTTGGCTGATTATTATTATTCATTTTCTCATAATAGTCCTCAAATTAAAAAATTTTTTATATTAATAAAAAGATGGCTAAATGTCTATTCTAATATCAAAATTTATTTGAATATTTTTCATATTATTTGAATTAAGTGGATGTGAAATTTATTTCATTTTTTTTATAAATAACTTATTTCATTTTTCAATATATTTAATTTGTAAATGAAATATTATATTTAGTATGAAATATTATATTTAGTGTTTCCATTTATATATAAAATTTATGTACAAAATCAACTATTTTTTTAAAGAAAAAATCATGTCAAATTTGACGTATTATTAAAATTTATCAAATTTAATAGAATATTGATTTAAATAAAAATGATTCCAAATGTAACGAAAAAAGAAAAATTAATTTATATAATTATGTATAATTGTTAAGTATAATTTATGAATAAATTATCTTTAAATTACTTACATTATTGACTGAAATGTAGATGATACATTATTTAGTTTTATATTGACTAAGCTAAAGTGAAATCTTTTTTTTTTTTTTTTACAGTTCAATGATTGAATGAAATAAAATTATAAATATATATAGTTATATTAAGTTGTCAGGGAAAATGATTTCTGTTCTAGTGACGAAAGAATAATGTTTTGAATTAAAAATTTTTCAGTTTAATCTTCACTAATGATGAAACTCTCTATTAAATCTCCCTTCTTTTTTATTAACAATTAACTTCTAAACCCTTATAAACTAAAAAAAAAAAAAAAAAATTCAGTTGCTAGGGACGCAATATATCATTGAATTGGGATTGGACAGGATAGTGGCGAAGCGGCAAATGACACAGATCTAAGTTGGGTTTTGAAGCTTGACGAGGCATACGATGAGGCAAACAAATGGGGTCCGGACATGACTCTTGAGTCTGCATGCTTCTAGTCCCATGTGATGCGACCCAAGAGCGTGGTGTTTACTTGTCACTATTTCACGTGCGATAGGTCTGTAGCAGAAGGTGAACAGTCTGTTGACGGGGTTTATTTGATTTAATTTTTTAAATTGAATCAAATGAATTTAAATATACTAAAATTTTAATTTTTTATATTATTAAAATAATACAAATAAAATTGATTTAAATTTTAAATATTTCTATTATTTCCTATCATTAAAATTATTAAAGTTATACAAAATAAAATAACATTTATGATTCTAGATTTTTATTGATTAAATAATATTATTTTCTAAAATAATAAGATTTTTTTAGCAATTTTTAAACTGCTAAATCCCTTAATGTAAAAAATAAAAATTCTAGAACTCAATTTATATGAATTAGAACATAAGAGCCTAGTAATATAATTATATAAAATTTAAGGACTTATAATGTATTTTACGTTTTTTTGTTGGGTAGGCAAATCATTACCTTCATCTCAGGGCAATGGAATGCACCATGAGTTGCAGTCGTGCGGTCGCAGAGTCAGTCCCACTCTTTTCCCGTCTCTTATGTTTCCTTACAAAAAGAGAGAAGAATCTTTGCTTCTTTCACTCTATAATTCATTGTACCAAAATCCATTTTCGTTGGAAATAACAACAGCATTTTTTAAAAAATATTTATTACCATCAGAATATATATATATATATATATATTTCATTCTAATTCAAAAAGATTATTTACTATTTTTTTGAAATGTCTCAAAATATATACTTATTTTTATTAAATTAAAAATATTTTATTTTTAAATTTACTTTTATAAATTATTAAATTAAATAAAATATATTTATTATCTTATTAATATAATTAAAGATATAAATAAAAAAATACATGAATTGATAAAATATTAAATATATTTCCTTAAATAATATAAAAATTGAAAGATGTCAATTTTTTTTGAATAAAAAGAGTATATATTGAAGTAAGTATAATTAATGGTCGATTTCTCATTTGCGTGATATTCTCTAATAATATTAGACCAAATATGTATCACATTAATCTGTTTAGTGGGTTTTTTTTTCATAAATCCAAGAATTATGCGGTTGCGTCCACAGCGGCAGTGTGCAATCAATAACGACAGCACCGTCAGGCAGCCCAACCAAAACGAAAGAAGGGTCCGCATTCTACTGCTCTTATTGCTTACGACACATCGTCATCATCATATTTCCAATTGTACTAGTTTGCAACTTGCAAATGCAACATCTCATGCTATAATTTTAGTATTAAAATTTTATTTTATTAATTTATTATAAAAATAGTTATTGTATTTTATTATTAAAAAATAAAATTTTCTAATAAATTAAATTATTATATTACTTTTAATTAATTTTATATTAAAATTTTTATTTAAATTAATATAATTATTTAATGCATAATAAGAAATTATTTAATATAATTTTCAAATAAAAATTATATATATTTATTTATTTTTTTTAACTCTTATTATTTGAATTTAAGATTTTTGTAAGTTTAATAAGATAATTAATTTATTTACCAATTCAAATGGTTAGTTTCTTTGAATTGTTTATAGATACCAACATTTGAAAATGAAAAAAATAATTTTTTGATAAATACAATGTTTATAAAATAATTATGTATCCTACTTTCTCAATAAAGTTTTCTATTTAGTTTACAACATTTAATACAATACACATATTTTTATTTTGCATGTAATATAATTTCAAAGGATAATATAAAAATTATTTATTTTTATTAGAACAGGATTTTTTTAAAAAAAATTGTATTAGATAAATACAGGAAAAGAAAAACTGTAATATATGGATAACATAAAGCAGAGCACAGATAGATATTTTATAAATAATCTTTTCTTTCATATTCTCAGTAGTGATGAGAACTCACCACCATTCACCAATCCTTTCCTCTTTTAAACACTCAAATACCGAGGGAACCAACGCTGAAAAAGCGAGAACTCCCATATCACAAAGATAACCACCTCGCCGCCATTCCCCACCACCACCAGCACCACCGGTCTTATAAATGACTCCTTCGTGATCCGCTATTCCGCTATGAAACTCTCTCCTAACGAAACAGAAAATAAGCGGTTGAGGCAATTGAGTCCTCTTATATCGCTAGAGTTTTTCGGTTGCTGGTCTGAATCCACGCAAACATTTCTTGATCTTTCTTGTCCAAACAAAACCACTTAAATAAAACTAGCAGTTTCTTTTTCTTCTCTTTCTCTTTTTGTTAGGTTGTAAACTGAGGGAGTTAATGGAACAGAAGCACATACTGTTATCGGCGTTGAGCGTCGGAGTAGGGGTAGGTGTAGGATTAGGATTAGCGTCGTCCAGGCAGACCGTAGGTAAATGGACTGGTAATGCTTATTCCTCCCTTAACAACGTTACCTCTGACAATTTAGAGAAGGAAATGCTCAGGCAAGTTATTGACGGTGGTGAAACAGGCGTCACCTTCGACCAATTCCCGTACTACCTCAGGTCCCTTTTTTCTTTATTTTAATTTCCTTCTTTTTCTTAACGAAATTATCAATTTTTCTCATCATGTTTACGGAAATATGAAGACTCGAGTCCAAGATTCAGTTTTGTAGTGATAAAACTATGTTTTCTTTTTGAGCCTATGGTTTTCGGATGGAGGCTACATTGCGGTTGGTTTTGTCTTTTTTGTTCAAAATTTTCAAAACGCTGCTGCTAAGAAAATATTTTCTGTTATTGATCTATGGTTGTCGTTTTGTATTGAGAAAAAAAAAGGGGCAATATTTTAAGCAACGGAATGGATTTTTTTTTCCTTGAATTTGAATTCCATTTGTATTACAATTTACAATTTTATGATTTTTTTACAGCGATTTTAGTGTTACTCAATTCAAAAATCATTTTGACCAAGTAAAAAATTATTCATTGTTATGTTGAGAAATATTTTGAAATTGATAAATATTACTGATATTTGCAGGCAAGGAAGTCTCCAGAATTGGAATGAATGAATGAGTTTTGTTTTTGCGTGAAAAAATAACAGAATGTCAAAATACAATTATTTTAATTAGTATATCCATAGCATATATCATATACATGCGTTTAGAATCAGGGTTGGATAAACGAAGTCGATTATGTGTTTTGTTGGATTTGATTTAAAAAAAAAAAAAAAAAAGAGTTTGTCGGGATCTTTGTGGCATATGCTTCCTGTGCTTGTATCACACTTACCCTTAATTTTGATTATTTTATTTTAAGTTGAAAGTGGCTCTGGTTGTCACGTGGTATGCTTTCACTCGGTCGATCTTCGTTTTATCGTTGCTTTTCATATTTTGTACTATTCTTTCCTTGCCTGCTGATGTGAGCACAGCATTCTGTCCTTTTCCAGAAGTCTTTTTGCCTTTCTTCGAGGGTAACTAATTCACTGTCAAAAGAATTACAGAGTCTGTACTCAACAAAAGTTACTGACAGGCAATTTGTTTTAGGCCTGCCTCTCTGTTATCAGTCGGCTTATGCAATCACTGAAAATGTAATTAATAGGAACTCATCATAGTTCTGGGCAAAAAATGTGGCATGACGTTAATTACAGTTCTTTAGTCACACTAATTTTCTACGTCAAGGAGGAAACCAAACACATAAAATTTTGTCACGCAGTGCATGCAGATTAGAAGGATATCAGGATCTTTTGTTCTTATACATTAAGTATTTTACATTTGGTTACTGTAGTGCAAACTATTTGTTTTATGTATTGATGGGCATTGATTTTGATTCATGCTGTCTGTATCTTGTGATACTGATATAAAATATTGAAATTGCAAGAACCTAGCGTAGTCTTCAATAAAGACAGTTATTTGCTTAAAGAGAATTTCTTGGCTACTTAAAACTTTTTTTGTGCTAACAGTGAGCAGACTAGGGCATTGTTAACAAGTGCTGCTTATGTCCACTTGAAGCATGCTGAAGTTTCCAAGTACACAAGGAACCTTGTACCTGCCAGTTGGGCTATATTGCTTTCGGGACCAGCTGGTTGGTTTTCTGGATTTTGTGTTATGACTTTGACTACTTGTAATCCATTTACATACTTGGCTTATTTGTCTGCGTAAGTTCTTATAGCTAGTTTTGGCATTTTTAAATCTCGAAGAACTTTACCAACAAATGCTTGCCAAGGCTTTAGCTCACTACTTTGAAACTAAATTGCTGCTGTTAGATGTTACCGACTTTTCTCTAAAGGTAAGTTTGTGCAATTCCAAACTCTCTCTGTTTTTGTTGGTTTGTTGTATTTATTTCTGGAATGGTGAATTTTCTGCAGATTCAGAGCAAATATGGCAATGCTTTGAAAGAATCTGTAAGCTTTCCTAGTATGCTCTTGTTTTGTATACAAAGTTGTAGTTAAGGCTTTTCTGTGTCTGTTGCATCTATGATTCTGTGTATGTGAGACAGAGTTAAATTAGAAAGGCATAAAAATTAACTTCGTTCTATTTATGTATTTCAAATGCATCATCTTGAATTGTAGTCATTCAAGAGGTCTCCTTCAGAGTGAACATTGGAGCAATTTTCAGGCTTCCTTGGATCACTTTCAATCCGTCCTCAGAAAGAAGAATCTAAAGGTATGGTAAACAGATTTGTCATCTTCTTAGTTCACCGAAGAAGTCTTACTTGGAAATGCCTGTGTGGTTTTTACAACAGCAATTACTGGTGTAGCATTAATTAGATTTTAGTGCTAATGTTATTGTTGACAAATCTGAGTTAGTGTCTAATCCGACGTAAGGACCTTTTAAGAGCCACTAAAAAGTATCCTCATGTTAGTCTTGTTCATATAATTATGGAGATGGCACATTTTATACGCTAATTTTGAAATGCTGATGTAGCTTTGATCAAGAATGATCTTTTGCAGGCGGTTTACGGAGGCAGTATAGTGGTGCGGATATTGCTTCAAGGTAGTGTAGGACATAATTATTCTTAATTCCGGTCTTGTTGAAATATTCAACTACGTTGATTTGCTTTATATTTTGTTTTACCTGTGTGATCTTGCTACTGCAGAGAGGTTGAAGGTTATTCTAGTGCCACAAAGCTACGTAGAAATGCCTCTGCTGCTAATATAAGCAACCTAGCTATACAATGCAGTCCTATAAATGCAGGTTCTTTCCTTGAAACTTACTTGTTGACAGATATTCTTTTCATCCCATTTACCTTCAAAGAGTGTTGTTAGCAGTAAAGTTGGTTTCCTTGGATTCTGTTTTCATCATGGTTCATAGAAGCAAGCTTAGTGAAGTCCTCAGCACATCTGTACATTTACTTAATGATCTAGTTCATCTTCAATGAAGTGGAGAATTTAACTTGTTCGTAGGTTAACTATTCTTATTTTACCATGCCTTCTAGTTTGGGATCGAGTCTAGTGTTTGATTTCATCAAATCTTGTGCATTTGTATAATTTCTATTGCTAATTATTCTGCAAACTCTCTCCCCGCTCTCCCTCTCCTCCCCCCCCTTTTCCCTCTTTTTTTTTTTTTTTTTTTTTTTTTGGTTGAAGCTCCTTTGAAGCACACAAGCAGTTGGTCTTTTGATGAGAAGCTTTTTATAGAGTCTATTTACAAGGTAATATGAGGTCTGATGAGAGGATTTAAGCTTTAGCAATCTATAGCATTCTACTTTGAATCTTATGAATATTTTTTCTTGATGTTGGAAGTCTAATTGCTTGTAACATATTGATGGATCCCTCAATTTTTCAGTCATATGCAGGTTCTGGTATATGTTTCTAAAGCCAGTCCCATTGTGCTATATCTTAGGGATGTTGATAAGCTCTTATCTAGATCTCCAAGGATATATAATTTGTTCCAGAAGACGCTGAAGAAACTGTCTGGATCTGTGCTGATCCTTGGTTCACAAATTGTGGATCTGAATAATCACAAGAGAGAGCCAGATGACAGGCTTCTTGCCCTTTTCCCTTACAACATTGACATAAGGCCCCCCGAAGATGAAACTCATCTTGTAAGCTGGAAATCCCAATTGGAAGCAGATATGAAGATGATCCAAGTTCAGGATAATAAAAATCATATAATGGAAGTTTTGTCATCCAATGATCTCGATTGTGATGATCTTGACTCTATCTGTGTGGCAGACACAATGGTTCTCAGTAACTACATAGAAGAGATTGTGGTTTCTGCAATTTCTTACCATTTGATGAATAACAAAGATCCTGATTACAGGAATGGAAAGCTGGTTATATCATCCAAGAGGTTAGATGAGAATCTTAGAATGGTGTGTCACCTATAAAAGTTAAGTGTTCATGTACTTGTATCTTTATTTGTGGAACAGTTTGTCCCATGGATTGAGTATATTCCAGGAAGGCAAATCTGCTGACAAGGATACACTTAAGTTGGAAGCACAAGCTGAAATGTCCAAGGTTTCACCTACTTTACCGTACTTGGACTTGAACTTGAGAAAATTTGAACTGGCAAAGAACTAATACCTTGGGATGACTGCTTGTTGGTTACAGGAAGCAGGAGGGCTTGATACCCTTGATGTAAAGACACAAACAAAAGTTGATACTGTCAAACCTGAGAACAAGACTGAAGCCGAGAAGCTAGCTTCAGAGGCAAAGGCAGATGGTGACAATTCTTTACCAGCGACTAAAGTGCCGGTACATTTACTGTTTTCATTATCTTATTTGATATTTGTGGCTCTGCACCTCAACCCATGCAATCGTATCTACACACCATATGCTTATTGTTAGAATTATCAATGAAACCCTAAATATTAAATGTGAAAAGAAAAAAATGACTCCGAAAAAATACCTGTACAGTGGCCTTTTTTTTGGGGGGGGATGTCACAAAATTCTCTGTTACAGGAAGTTCCTCGTGACAACGAATTCGAGAAGCGTGTAAGGCCAGAGGTCATCCCTGCAAATGAGATTAATGTATCATTTGCTGATATTGGAGCGTTGGAAGAGACCAAAGAATCCCTTCAGGACCTGGTGATGCTTCCTCTTCGGAGACCAGATTTATTCAAAGGAGGACTTCTAAAGCCTTGTAGGGGAATCCTGCTTTTTGGTCCTCCTGGCACTGGAAAAACAATGCTGGCCAAAGCCATTGCCAAGGAGGCTGGAGCAAGCTTCATTAATGTGTCCATGTCAACAATTACTTCAAAATGGTTTGGTGAAGATGAGAAAAATGTTCGAGCTTTATTTACACCGACAGCCAAGGTTTCTCCAACTATTATTTTTGTCGATGAGGTTGATAGCATGCTTGGCCAGCGAACTAGAGTTGGGGAGCACGAAGCCATGCGAAAGATAAAGAATGAATTCATGACACATTGGGATGGGCTCTTGACTAAGCAGGGTGAGCGCATCCTTGTTCTTGCTGCCACCAACTGACCATTTGACCTTGATGAAGCAATTATTAGACGTTTTGAAAGAAGGTATTTTAACTCATTTAATAACCTCTTATGTGGTCATTTCTAATGCCTTTGAGAGTTTCAGCAAGCATTTAAATGTACATGTACATGTGCTTCTGCCTTGAGTTATTATATGAATAGGAAAAAATCTTGCAATAAGAAATTAGATATTATGGATCTAAAATTAGGCCATAATGATTATTTGTACTGATATTTTCTTTAATGCACAGAATTATGGTGGGACTTCCTTCGCCAGAGAACAGAGAAATGATATTTAAAACACTGTTGTCAAAGGAAAAGGTGGACGAAGGACTGGATTTTAAGGAGCTTGCTACTATGACTGAAGGATTTACGGGAAGTGATCTTAAGGTCTGCTTTTCTTAGAGAATTTTGGTGTTCTGATGCATCACTATGTATCATTTTGTTGATGATGCAATCGTTGTGTGAACAGAACTTGTGCGCAACAGCTGCATATCGACCTGTTAGAGAGTTGATACAGCAGGAAAGATTAAAGGATTTGGTAAGTTACTTCCATTTTGTGTTTCCCCTCTAAAAAGAAAATCTTGGAGAGATTTTTATTTTTTATTTTTTTGGGTTGTCTAAATATGGTTTTACATTACATATGGATTTTTTGAAGGAAAACAGGCAGAGAGCTGCAGAAGCACAAAAATCAGGGCAAACTGCTGATACAAAAGAAGACGGCAAAGAGGAAAGAGTAATCACCCTCAGGCCATTAAACATGGAAGACTTCAGACATGCAAAGAATCAGGTAGAATTGCTTTCCCTAACTCTATTTCTCGCTTTCACTTCCTCTGCCTATCTCTCTTCAAATGCGGCAAGCATGGAAGCACATATAGGGGTGAGCAAACGGGCGGTTCGGTCAGTTCGGTTCGATTTTTTATCAAATTTTAATAAATCGAATTTTTATACTTAAAACTGAACTGAAATTTTTAAAAAAACCAAATTAACCGAATTGATTAAACTGAAATTTATGTGTCTATAAATCAAACCGAACCATCTTATAAAAAGTTTGGTTTGACATGTTTTGATTAAATTACATGTATTTTAAATCCGATTCGATTCAAATTGATTTGATTTATTAATTATTTCAGTTAATTCAATTTGTTCGGTTTTCTATTTAAAAACCGAACCAAAAACTGAATTTTTTTTAAATTACAACCGAACAAGCTAATTTTATTAAAAGATCAAACTGAATTAAACCAAATTAGCTCGGTTCGGTCCGGTTTTTGCTCACCCTTAAGCACATATGCAAGGAACGGAAGGGATGCAGTTGGCATTGCTAGCATTGAATTGTTACTTGGTCTTCATTCAAAATAATAATTTCAGAGTTTGATCACCCTTTGCAATGCAGGTTGCTGCTAGTTTTGCAGCTGAGGGATCTATAATGAGTGAGTTGAAGCAGTGGAATGATTTGTATGGGGAAGGAGGTTCAAGGAAAAAACAGCAGTTGTCTTATTTCTTATGATATGGGTGATAGAATCCCCATTCATGCTAGATCTATCAGCATTTTCTAGGGAGGATAGAGCACTGTGGATCGCTCAAGGCAACTTATAAGAACTAGGAAAAAAGAATGGCCAGTTGTGATCATGTAAACCCGGTAATCATGTAACTTTTATGTAGTTGATTTGTGCGTATCACGTTTAGGGAAGGCCTAGTTTGTGGCTGCTTCATTGTAGGAATAAGAATGGCCACTTGACTGGGGTATGTGTTGCTTGTATTTTCATAATGTTGGAAGTGATTAGTTGTGTATAAGCATATAGCTATAGCTTCCTTTAGTTTATACCCAATGGTATAATTATGGGTAAATCGTTCAATGTTGTGAATTGATTACCGCTCATCTGTAATTGCTGTGTCTCAGCCGAAAGGAGAAGTGAAGATTTTGTTTAAGTGGCAATGTATTGGTTTCAGTTTGGTCATGAAATGGCATCCGATTCAAACCAAAGGATCACTTTCATACTTGCCGGTTTATAATCCTCCAACTGTTAAAAGTAGTAGTAGTAACCTTCAATCTCATGACAGAATCAGTACATGTTGCCATAGCAGAAAACTTGCGATCCGTCATCAACTATTTGCCCGCATAAATCTACAAGAAACTTCAATTGGTTAAGACTACTCGTTCACAACAACAATCCAAGCATGTCATCCACAATTCAACTAGACAACCGCCACTAATATGTTAATGATTAAGTAATAGCGACTCAGCTTAAAAAATGTCTCCCAGGGTACACGCACTCTGGGTATCTAAGTTCTAAAAACACCTTTTTATTTCAAGTTGTTTATCAAGAACTAGGTAGTAGACCATCATGAGCTCCAATGACATTCACAAAGGCCCATGCACATTCATCAACAGTAACAAAGGAACATAAAGTAAAATAAGCACTCCTGTCTGATGAGTTCCCCTGCCTCTAACGACCAACACTAGGGACTCCACACAGGATAGCATCAGGATAATGCAAAAGTACCATTCATAGACCAAACAAAAATCAAAACCAAGAAATTGCAACCTAATGTACAAGCACTAACTAATATGTGATAAATATGTCACAAGACCACTCATAAAAGACAAGTGTAAAATTTTCATATTCATCCACATTAAGAACCCAATCAACTAAAATGAAAAGGAAGAACAGGGTTCGACGAAATACTGGACAGTTTCTCAATTGCACAAACACAGCTACCAATTGTGTCAGCATCTAGTAACAACACAGGCAAATTGCTCTAAACCTTCTTCTTGTCCTTCAATGGCCCCCTAGGGATCTTACTTAAAACCTTGGCATCAAAGACAGCATACTGCTTCTTGATTTCAATCATTGCCTTCTCAGCAAATGCATCTACCTTGTCCTCGTACTTCTCATAGAAAACAGGAACGGTGTGAAGGAGTACAAAAACTGCATTGCAAAACCACAAACTTCATTATCAAGAACAGATCAACATTGACAGGAAATATATGAAATTTTAACAGAGTAACATGTGTAATACTTCAAATCCATAATGGTGATTTCATACCGATATAGAACAATGTCAGGAAATTGCACCAACTCCCCACAATAGATAAGACCCACAAGCCAGCGATAACCTGAGCGAACAAATATCATTGTATGCATTGTTAATGCAAGATGTAAGTCAATGCAGCTATGCATACAAGAGAATAAATTTATGCAACATAGGGCTAATTTCATAAAAGAATCAAATTGCAACAAACAAGTTTCACATGGAACCACTGCAAAGCTTCAAGTGGACTTTGTACACACTGTATCATAAACATAAATCAACATAGGCTCAACATGTATATAGGATCACTTGGCATTCAGATAACTGTAACTAGTATGCAGTGGAACTACAAGAAGCAGTTATCCAGACAAAAAAAAAATGTAATAAGTTGAGGACCAACCAAAAACCGATAATGAGCCTTCATCTAATAAGTAATGGCCACAGAATGCCAAATCACATTACTTATGATGAAATGAAGACTCCAATAAGAGGTATTTGCAAAGGTACATGCATTAAATAAGAAAATCAACTTACAGAGAGGAACTTCTTCAGATCCCTTCCTGATGCGACATCCCGCAATACAGAAAAAACACAATTGATCTGAATCCTAATCTCAGAAGCTAGCTGAAGAATAGGCTCCTCAGGGATATGAACTTTTGGTATACGAGGTGGGCTCCTGTAGCAAACAAAAAGTGAGTTAATATTAAGCATCAAACTCAGACTCCTGAAACTCTTATTTCTACAAACTACCAACATCTTACTTGTTTATGAAAGTAGATGCATTGGACCACAGGAAGAGTACAGCAAGAGTAAGGATCAAGCCATGGCAAATTAAGGTCAGAAGATGATACTCGATCAATTCAAACAGCACCCAAATTGCAGTTGCAGTACCAAGCACTCCTGCTGATATCTTCCTATTCCTCCAGAGGAAAATGTCGGCAGCTATTTCATACATATTAGATATAAAGTAAATAGAGTATTCAGCTTCGTGACAATAAATTACTGAAATACAAAGACAAAATCAGCAGCCATTCATAACAACAAGATCATCAAAAGATAACCCAAATAATTTCTTCTAAGAATAACCAAGTAAAACCAGTTTATTAGTACTAGTAGTAGTAGTAGTAGTAGTACTTGTATTGTGAAGGAACTTTCCTAGCGCCAAAAGGGAACACTTTATTATAGCTTAACAAGTGATTATCTAGCTTAATTCCGCTTCAAAAAGCAAAATATAACACTGGTGGGGTTCAGATAAAGCTACAAAGTTAACTTTATCAGAACCAATAATGAAAGTTCTTATCTTTTATGCCCAAATACACATCAATCAATCCAAACTACAAAACCCAGATTAACCCTCAAAACAAAACCCAGATCTAACTTAACACACAAGCCCAGATCTAGATCTTCAATAACCACCATAAAAATCTACTAAGTCAAATAATAATAATAATAATATTATTATTATTATTATTATTATCATCACGACGATTAACATCAGCTATCAACCATTTCTTAAAAACAAATTTCCAGCTAACCTAAGACAAATTAAAAAAAAAAAAAAACTAGTAGAGAAATGAAACGTACGTTTGCCACCGCCGAGGACCTTATGTATGGGCTTTTCACGGCCAAAGAGGCGATAAATCTTTGCCTTCATGGACGGCGGAGACGAGGGCGACTTAGACTTCTTCTCATCGTTGTCGGAATCCGACGACGACGACGACGAATCATGGCCGTGGATCTTCTCCGATATCTTATCCATCACTTGCTCCACCATCGATTCCTCTTGATGCTCCGCCATCGTAACTAAAAACCCTTAAACGCTGCGTTTCAAATCAGGAAACTGGATGCTTCACAGACACACAGACTCTCTCTGTCTCTCTCTCTCTCTCTCACACACACACTCTGTATATGCTTGGGCGAAATAAAGAGCGTTTTTTGAAGAATGAATTGTGGCCGTTGAGATGGTTCAGATTGATCTTGACCTTTTGTTGGTTCGGTAACCGAACCTAGAGGTTGGACCAGAAATCTTCCAGGTGGAACGCGATGAGCGAATGAGGACATGTTACAGGTCCGAGGATTAGCGTCCGTTGATCTACGTCGTTAGATTAGCGCTCGTCTCGAGACGGGGTTGGTTCGTTACTGGTTTGAAATTGAGATCGCAGGATGGTATGTTGGCGTTGTGGATATTTGACATATGGCGAGAAAGAGACCGTTGCATTATTTATTGTAGCAGTAGATTGGTCATACGTATTGAGAAGCTTTATTGCTAAGGAAAATAAAGAAAGAAGCGGAGACTTAAAAAAATTGTTAAAAAAATAGAAACAAAAACTTCATTTGTTTCACCAAAAATATTTTTATATATTTTTTTATATTCAATGTATTAATTAAAAAATATTTTTTAAATAAAAAGTTAATTAATTTTTGAGAAAAAATCTCTTTATATATATATTAGAATTATTGGCTTGTTCAAATTTTAATTTCTCACAATTTTATTTGAAATAATTTTTAAATATAAGAAATAATTTAATGAAATTGCAATTTGTTAAGATACTCCATTTTAATTGGTTGTTGAAATTAATCCCCGATTATAAATTTATTTGCAAATAGTTGTTTGTCAAACTCATGTGTTCCATTTTCTCAATATTCAATCTGTTTTTTGGAATGTAATCTAACATTTAAAATAATTTCGATTGCTACCTATTTTGAACTTGAAGAAAAAATGCCTGATTTAGCATTTGGGTTTATAATTAGTCAATAATCTACATTTTATGTTGCTATATAAAATATATGATACTACATTCACTAAAATGAACTAAACCCACCCCTATAAAATACTCAACTTAGCATCATGAACCTAAATCATCCTCATTAGAAAACTTATCCTAATAAAAAAAAGATAACTCTTATTAGAAAATGACACTCTTCGTTAGAAAGAAATTAGAGTGATAATTTAACATGGACACAAGACCACTCCAATCACTATATTCAATCTACTTGCATATAATTTCACTTTATTTCTCAAATAGAGTTTACTAATTTAATCGTCAAAGTGGGCATCCGACGCAAGGTCGAATTCTTCTCTCACTTTTCATTTGTCTTGTAGAGTTTCACTCAAAAATACTCAACTCATTCATCTATATTCAAGAAGACTCATTTGAACTACCCGACTCGTTACCACGCAGAATATCATTGGTGTGGTGAGCGTTGATCAAACATGAAACCTTCAAAATTTTCATGGTTTGATATTAAATTCTATTTTTCCTTTTGATGATTGATTAATGAAAAATAATTCATTTAGTTACAATGGTAAATGATGTTTACAATAAAGTATCAAGTAGATTTTTTAAAAAAAACATACAGTCATATGCAACTTATTGACCTAAAAATCATAAGAATTTCATGCATAGTGTTTTGATCATCATGCCACAAAAGCACGTGCCACAATTGTGATTCAATTTTATATATCATCTTGGATTCTTTATGACCATGCCATGATTATATTGATTACTCATGCCAATTGCATAAAATGATTTGTATTTGTCATATTTTTGTTTGTATCCGTACAATATTTTATATATATCAACATTAATAAATTGATGTTATTCAAGTATCATTATTGTTGGAGTTCAAGCCAACATACCTATTGTTGTTGATTTTTTTTTTTTTTTTGATTAAGCAACAGTTGATCACTACCTTGAAATTCATTTTTTTAAAAATAAAAATAAAAATAATGAAAGGACAATATTTGGATCAAACTAGTGGCACTAATGTGTTACATATATCAAGCCTATTTCACACTATAAAATTTCAAGCTATCATTTTATTGTGAAAATTAAGTAATTGGGCCAAAGGATGGGTGATTAAGGCCAATATACAATGTCAAGGGTGCTAGCCACGTTTATGTGACCATCAAGTCAAATTTAGGTAATTGAGTCTGATCAGTTTTATATTTTTGTGCTACTTGATGCACTTTTTTCTTTGATGTTCAGTAGGTTCAATACAAATCTAAATGAGAAAATTATATTTATATATGCATGACACATTACAAGATTGATTATAGTCATTTAGATAAGTTTTTTATATCTCATAAATTTATGTGATATTTATGTACTATAAGATGCATAATTAAATGATTTTGCATGTCTTTCTTTACATGACTACATTAGTCATGACATATGTTGATGATATGTCAATTCTTTTTCTTAATATTATTGTACAATAATTGTAGAAGTGTCGTTATATATGCTTTTAAATCTAAGCACAATACAATTATATTAGATACTATTCAATAATGCTTATTGTTTATGATACTCAAAATGGGTGATAGCGTAATATCTATAATAGTTTATTTATCTTGAGCTACATGATGACTCAAAATTATGAAATTTATTATATAAGAATTATAACATTCTATTATACAAGATGTTTAATTTATCTCAGACGAGTGTCTTTATTTTAATGATATGTTTGCCAGCTCTAAATATATCAAAATTTTCATATATCTTGTTCGATCATTGAAGTGGTTTCAATTTATGCATGACTCAATATTAATGTGATTTCTACATTTTATTTATCTCAATGAAACACACTAATTGTATTATATTTGACGTGATTTCTCTATTATTATTGACGCTATATATATATATATATATATATATATA
>CATIWR010084256.1:0-47276 GCA_949677035.1 Omphalea diandra | reverse complement strand
TATATGCTAATAACTTCATAAAAATAGACAAATAAAGCTAATAAATGGATCAGTTTAATAACACATACATAAAGAAAAAGATTGACTACCTTATCATCACTTTCATATAAAATAAACATTATATATATATATATATATATATACAAAGTACCTCTTAGCAATTTTATTATCGGTATGATTCTACAAATCCTCTTCATCATAATTTTCTTCATCTTCATGATCTGATTCCAACTCTATTTGTATGTTATCTTATAATTCAACATTGTCATCTTCAATTTTAGTACTCATTGTTTGAATCATTTAAGGATCTAGATTCTTCGTCTACCATAAATGTAATTGAATGAGTTTTTATATCATTCTCTTAGAAGGCCAGTGCTACACGTGAAATTGAAGTTGTAGATATTTCTAAAATTTGGACTTCTCCCCTAACTTTGATTTTACATACAACCAATTAATCACTTGATTCACATCTTAAGTTAAGGTAACTGTAATAATAAACATGACACACTTATATTACAATAACAAATGGCTCATACTTCGTTTAGGGTAATTTTGACAAGTTTATATTTCGAATGAACTTTAGTACCCAAGTTAGGCGTCAGATCAGACCACTCACACTTTAATAAGACAGTTCTCTTAATTGGCAATTTTGGATACTATAATTCCATAACATCAATTAACAAACCATAAAAGTCATTTTCATCTACAGTATAATTGGTGCCTTTTATACAAACACCACTACTCAAAGTAGCTGGATGACAACCATGTCTTTCAGTGTGAAATTTAAATCCATTTATATGATATCCTAGGTAAGATGTCACCATTTGCAATGGACCTTTTGCTAGATCCTTTATGAATTTATTCGACATGTCATGCGCCTAAAATAAATACCCTTTAATTTAGTAACAATCAAATTTAATGTCAATGTACATACACATGCATAAATAATCAAATCTTAATACCTACGTACTTGCCAAAGCAAGATGAAAATTCATTTTCAAGTTTAGCATCAACATCATGATTAGCAAAGTGCGGTTGATGTTCTTTAACTCGTCAACATAAATTCTATAAGGGAAAAAATTACACATGGACTTAGATAAAAAATTCATAATCAACGTAAATTCTATAAGGGAAAAAAATTACACATGGACTTAGATAATAAATTCAAATATATACGTGTATATGTGTGTGTGGGAGCGTGTGTACGTGTGTATCATATGGATTTATGAAAATGAACAAATTTATCCGATACTTACTTAATGAATGGTATCACTTATGAGCAATTCAATAAAATGTAACATTGAGCAACTTTATATTCTTACTTGATCATGAATCTTATTTTTCCCATTCAAATGCACGACTAAGATGTACAAATATCAAAGATTTCCTTCATGTTCTTCCCCCACATATTGAGAATTATCATCATTGTGAGTCAGTTTTTGATGCCTCGTGCTCATATGATTATTGAAGTAGTGTGAACAAAATAATGATGCTTCTTCTACTAAATATGCATTGCATATTGAACCTGCAATTCTAACTTTATTTCTCACATTGTTTTTCAGCCTTCTAAGGTACCTGTGATATTATTTGATACATATAAGGTAGTGTATACACATAAATCAAAATAAAATATGGAATCCACTCATGTTAACAATTAAATACCTCTTAAAGGATACATCCATCAATATTACACTGGACCAACTATCCTTATTTCATAAGTTAGGTGAACATAAAGATGTTCTATCAAGTTGAAGAATCTTGGAGGAAATATATGTTCCATCTAAAAAAGAATGACAACAATCTCTTCCTCAAGGTGTTACATGTCCTTAATGCTTATGATAGTAGTAGTTAGATCCTTAAAAAAGAGGGTCAATTATGTTAAGGTCTTCCTCACATTGCCTAATAGTAGTTCACGTAATGCAATTGGTATCAGTTGCTACGTGAATACATGACAATCATGGTTTTTCATCCTGAACAACTTCAGTTTTTTCATGTCCATAAATTTAGCCATATTTCATACATATCCATCAAGAAATTTGAGATACTTTACCTATTCACACAAGATTTCTTTCACCCATTTATCTAATGTGTAACAACCTTTAGGGTATTTTGTTGTTCGACATTCAGTTCCAACTTAGAGTGATGGCAATATTGACTCAACTTCTGTTGAGATTTATTTGTATCCTTCATATTTCCTTCCACAATCACTGTAGAGTTAAACACATTATCAAAAATATTTTTCTCAATATACAGTACATCCAAATTATGTTGAATCAAGCTCGAATAATATCATAAATCCCAAAAATGCTTCTTTCCTCCATCCACAAGTCCTACGTATTAGACCATTTATCTCATCGGCATCTAATTTGATGACTTTCTTAAGACCTAACAAATTTCTTAAGACCCAACTAATCAATCTAATTTAATATCTCAACTCTAGATGTGAAAAGTGGTGGACCTTAGGTCACTATTTTATTCTTAATTAATGACATTTTGTTCCTTCCAAATGGATGATTTTATATTAAAAACTTTCTATGATTGCCAAACCAAGATTGCTTTATACTTTCTAGTAGAGTAAAAGCATTAGAATTATCCATAGAATAAGGACAAGCTAACCTTATAGCAATACTCCACCCTGACAACATCACATATTCAGAAAAATCACTTATTGTCCACATAAGAGCAGCTCGGATCTGAAAATTTTATTTCTTTGAAACATCATATGTCTGCACAGCTTCATGCCACAATGATTTTGGTTAAGCAAAAAGTGGTTATAAAAGCACATCTAGTTTATCCTTAAGGTTTCTTAGCCTAGGTACTATTCTTGGCCTAGTTACTAACACCGATAAGAATATATAGGCATCCTTCATACACGACCATGGTGATAAATTATACGGTGTGATAATTATGGGCCATGAAAAATATTGTTGTCTCGATTGATCGAATGATGGAAACCCATCTATGTAAAAACCTAATCGAACATTCTGAGATTTTGCTATAAAATCTACATATGTCTAATTGAAATGCTTCTAACCAGAAGAATCTATGTAATGACACATGATGCCCTTTTTAACCTAATGCTCAACATGTCAACACATTTTTGTAATTGTTGCCTTCAATGAAAATAATCTTTACAATCGAGGACTTAGAGGAAAATAATATATATTCTTATAAGGAATAAGAGTTTTGCATCATTTACCACCTTCGAATGAGGCCTCTTCTACCAAGCATGACTATAAAAATTACAACTTGTCAATTCACTGGAGAAGTCATCAACAATGAATCTTTTCAACTAATAGCCTTATATCATGCACTAATTTCTTGGTGCTGTAGAATTTATCAATTACCAGGCTATTATCCAGTGTAATTTCTTTCATTATTCTAACAATGTCATCAAAATTTCTTCCTAACATATGGTGTTTTGATTTCATGAGCATTAATCGGAAAATAAGATATAACTACAAAAGCCTTATACAATACAAGTTTGCATCTGCAGCCTTAAGCATGTTATAAAACTTTTGAACCTCAAGATTTGATAATTTCTCCATCTCATTAGAATCAAAATAAGGACCTACTACGTCCAATACCATTGTTTAGTATGGATTTAAAGATTCAGCCTTTTTTTTTTACATCAACTTGCTTGTGGATTGCAATTGCATTATCTCTCTTAATGATTTCCCCATGTAAAGACCACATATAATAATCTGAAAAAAAAAACCATTTCTATACAAATGCAGCTTCACAATATCCACTTTCTTAAATATGTGATTTTGACACTTGCGAAGGTTACCTCAACACTTAATCCTATCCCTATCATTCAGTTTCAAGTGACTGCATGCAAATTTAATAAACTATTTCATCCCACTCATATATTGTAACTAACAGACCATCCTATAGCCTTTTATACATCCATTATTGATTAGTCTCATTTTTCCTTCCTATATTCATTACGAAAAACAAAACATTAAATTAAATTTGTTTTACACTTTATTACAACTCCTTATAACTCCACTTATACATTAATAAGTAAGAATATACTCATTTAGAAATGCAACATTTAGTGACCACAAACAGATGTAGTTTATTCGTAAATATGTAGAAATTTTGACAACATCTCCTTACAATTCTCTAAATGCATGATATGAAATAAGTACTCACTCATACAACTTACACCAATTTAGTTTCATCGTATGAATTAATGCTTATTCCACTATGCATCTAGAGAACAATAAGAGATACTACTGACTTTCTACATATTAATGAAAATAGTTGCATTTGTTTGGTTCAAATATAGATGTCGCTTTCTAAACTATTTAACTTGGACAATTCAGTGTTTGTCTCACAATATCCAGTGAGACAAACATTGAACGAGATTCTAAGGTTTAAATAACTAATAAGTGTATATCTATGGATATACACTTACTAGTGTCAAACTTTTAGATTGTAAAAATCATTAAACTTATGACATTTATTAAACTAATAAACATATGGCAATCATTAACTTAAATCAAAATGATTTATAATGATCTCAATCAAAATTTTTATCTCTATTGAGGTTATCTTATTCATTTTATTAGGATGATCAAACTTTGTGTTATATTGAATTGTCTTAATCTTAAAAAGGTTATTTAATTCTTTATCTTAAAGGTAATTTCATTTTTTTTATTCTTTATGTTCTTTGTCTCTTTTAGGGGTATATTATTCCTTAAGTTTAGAGTTATCGAACTTTGTGTATTATTGAGTCTTGTTATTCCTTAAAAGAGGTATTCAATTGACTATCTTATGGGTTATCAAACTTTGTTTGTTTGTGTGTTATATTATTCCTAAAATGAGTTATTCAATTCATTGTCTTTCGAGTCATTTCATTTATCCTTTATTGTCTTTGATGATTAAGTTTTTTAGTTTATCAAACTTTCTATTTTTTAAGTCATTTTTCCTTTTTTTATATTATTTATGTCTTTTATGGTCATCTTATTCATTTCTTTTAGGTTAGCATTAACATTGTGTCTTTTATCAGCTATTTTAATCATAAAATATTCATTGTCTTTCGGGTTCTTTCATTTTTCATTTATTTATATACTTTATGTATTTAATGGGTATATTATTCCTTTCTTTTACTATTATGATTTTTGAATAGGAATGTAATTAATGCACTCTATGTCTTTTATGCCTAGGTGTAATAACAAAACAAGATAATGCACATACATAACAACACAAAAGATTTAGAAATAAAGTAAAAAAAAAAAACATTGTCTAACTCACTTATTTCAAATCATTCACAAACAATAATGAAAATAGATCAAATCAAATAAATAGTTCTACAATACCTTCTTAATTCTTTCACCTCCAGTTTTCATTGGGTCACCAAATACCGGGTAAATCACAAAAATACTATTTTAATAAATCACAAAAATACTATTTGAAGTGATTTAAAATTCTTTTTTGTTAATATGCTAACTTTGAAATCAAAATAAGGTTCATAGAAATTGATTACAAAATAAAGAAGATATGAGTAAGCAAATTGAACTCCTAACTAAAAGAAACAATGCAACCAATTAAGATCGCAAAACCAACTAGGAACATAAATTAATATCAACTACCATGTCTTATACCAAATTGATGTTTTTATAAAGCCAAGTGTTTCACAAGATATTAACTCTCCATTTTTTAATGTACTGTCTTAATCAATTCAAACACAAGTTCATGTTCAAGTTAAAATATATGCTCAATCAATCACGAGTTAATGTTCAACCGTTACTTCCCCTTAAGTTATGATGTCTAATTAACCATATTAGAGTCAATATTAATATAACCAAAGTTTGTTTATTATTTAAAGGGTTAATCAAACTAATAAACTAAAACCAATAAACCAAGATGATCAAGGAATCAAAAATAATAAACCGAAACCAATAAACAAAGGGGTCATAGCAAATCACCCAAAATCAAACCAAAATAATGGAAAATAACACTTTACTTTCTTGATCACCCTAATCACCCTAATCTTTATGTCTTTTAAGTGTATCTTATTTGTTTCATTAGGGTAGGGTTGTATTATTATGTATTTTATGTTATTTATGTGTTTTAGAGTTATCATCTTATTCATTTAGTTATGTTTTTTTGTATCTTTTAGGGTTATCTTATTCCTTTCTTAATGTGTTTTGTATCTTTGAAGGTAATCCTATTCATTTTGTTAGAGTTATCTTATTCCTAACTTTATAGGGTTATCTTATTCCTTTATTTAAGATTTTCTTATAAATTCTTTATATTCTTTGTAGCTTTTAGTGTTATTCTATTCTATATGTTCAAGAATTAGAGTTGATATGTTATTAATGATTTTTGAATAGGAATAGAAGGAACTTAGTGTGTTTTATGTTTATCTTATTCCATAAAATAAAATAAGGACAAGAAAATATAAGGATTATATTATTCATTTCTTTATATTCATGAATATTAGTTTGATGTGTTCTTGATGGCTTTTGAATAGGAATGGAATGAACTTGGTATCTTTTAATATTATTTTTTCACAACAAGAAAAAAAAAAAAAAAAGAGCACTTTTATAATTTCACAATATTTCCTTTGCCCCTTGTTCTCCTCTTAACATTATCATTTAGATAAAATCTTTTTGACACACAAAATAATAGTAACATAAAAAAAACTAAAAATATTATGCTTAAAAAAGAAACATAGAACATAGAACCAGCAAAAACATCATAACACATATTTTGAAAGAATGTAAACAACAATGCTAAACAACATAAAACAAACACTTCTACAGTTGTTCATAAATTCTTTTGCCTCCAATTCTCCTCAAGTCACCAAATACTCGACAATATCATTTAGATCAAATCTTTCTAATACACAAAATAGTAGTAACATCAAATCCAAAAATAAAAATATTATGCTGAAAAAAGAAACATAGAACAAGCAAAAATATCATAAAATATATTTTGAAAGAATGTAAATAACAATGCTAAAGAACATGAAACAAATAGTTCTACAACTTCTCATGAATTTCTTTGCCCTCAGTTCTCCTCGGGTCACCAAATACTCAGCAAATCACAATAACTAAGTTTGAGAAAATTAAAAAAAAAAATATGATGACTTTAACACCTACTTAATCAGCGAAAAATCCAAACACGAACATAAGGCAACAAATCCTACAGAACTACACGGAGAGATCTACATAGAGAGAGATAAACAATTTTTAGGGGTACTAACAAATTGTCATTTATACATAAACTAAGTAAATTTGATATATGTAAAGAAATACAAGGTTATTATCGTTAAAATGAAATTTGTTTACTTGTAATATTTAAAGTTGTAATATAAAGCTATAGTATAAATCCAAACATGAATAGTAATTCTCACTACAAAAGAAGAAATTACATTTTTTGTATGTTTTATTGAATTCTAATAATGGTTTTATACACTCAAAATAACATGGTTTATACACCAAAAAAAAAAATCAATAACTCATTCATCAATATGTTAGAATGAGAATACAATGCATTCCTCATCATTAGAGGAAAATTCTGTAATTCCAACAAATCAAGTACTTTTCTAAAATTTTATTGTATTCACCTAAACATATTTTTTTAGAAAAAAAAGAAATTACTTTCTATCTCTAAATAATCAAAATTAGAACAAAAAATTTAAAGTTGCACATGCCACTAGAATTTCAATAAAACAATAATACCAAAATCCTTAACAAGCCAATCATCCTATATTTTTTTTAAAAAAAAAACCCACATAACAATCTTAATAACCATCAATATCTAAAAGAAAAAATCACAAACTCCATAAAATTTTTGCGCTCACTTGCCTTAGGGTAAAAAAAAAATTATATTTCTTAATTCTATTGTTCTACTTCTTCAAATTTAAAGATGGCACAATTTGAACAAAAGGAAGTCAATCAAGACATAGGAAGGAGAATCATCTAAGAGAGCATATTTCTTCTCAGAAAAAAAAAAAAGGAAAGCCTTTCTAAAAATCTTCTTTATTAATCTATAAATTTTTTAGCAAACTTAATTTATTATGTAAAATGATAAATCACTAAATTAAAAAAATATATAATATATTTTAGATATGAAATTATAAAAAAAATTATGAAATAACATTAATAAAATAAAAAATTATATAACTAACTTTTTTAGTTAACTAATTTATCATCCTATACAATAAACTGAAATCATATTAAAAATTTCTCTGCCTATTGCATAAAAGAAAACTATCTCTTTGTGAGCATCAAATTTTGGGCCTCAGGATGCAAACTGATGATGAAAATCACTAAAATTATTCCCAGGATGTAAGAAGAATTGTCAAAGGAAGAGAAATAAGGCCATAGAAAACTTTAGAAAAACCCTAAGACCAAGACCAAGCCCACTACCAAGCCCAAGGTTGCCAGTCCTACTTAATGGGTTGTATAGCCTACTAAACTAGGTTATATAGCCAAAGGTTAAACTCTAAACCACAAAAGATTTCAGAATCGGTCCCCGCTTTTAACCTTAGGTTATACAGCTAAGTGTAATGGCTATACAACCCACACCTTGACTACACAACCCTCTTTCAAACCCTAATATTCATCTCCTTCTTTATGATTGGACACGAACAAGATACAACCACAACCATTCTAAGCTTTTATGCATTCTTCATCTTTTATAAATACCTTACTATTTGAAAAGGTAGGAGAGGCTTGGAAACCTTAAGGAAGCTCTACCAAATTTTCTTTATAACCATCACGTAGAACATAAACACTAAAACCCTAACTCATTCCAACCATTCCCAAGGTAGAATAAGACCTTATCTTTGTACTCCTTAAGCATTCCTAAGCATTTTAAAGGATAAAAATCAATTGGTGAGCCTTTGAGGGTAAGAAAATCTTCAAAAAGCACCCAAAAGACCTTCCCCTTCCCTTTTCTTTTCTTCTCTTTTTCCTTTTTTGATTTCAAAAATCTAAAAAATGAAGGTTGTACAGACTTAAAGTAGTTTGTACAGTCCTCCTCAATTTGGGACATAACTTAGAAAATTTTTCTTCTTCTCATCTAAATTTCTTATTTCTTAAACTCTTTTTTATGATGTTTATGGATTCCGTTAGCATAATAGGGAAAGGCCAAAGGGCTTAAGATCCCTATTCACTTAAGAAATGGAATTTTAGATGAGTGTAAAATGGTTTTCATGGTTCATTTTGTGCTAATGCTTTTTGTTATTTTATTTTGCATTCAAGGTGATGTTTAAGCTTTTATTTGATCCTCTTGACAATGACCAACTGAGAGTTTTGTCATTCCTAAGACCTTGCGAGTCATAGAGGATTTGTTTACATTTTGATTATGTTATATGACTTGTGTTTTAGCCTATGATTTCAACCCTTTTGAGTGGGATTCTAACATTTTTACTGGTTAATAATGCATGTCGATGTTATGCACTTTATGAGTAATAAAAGGAGAGGGTTCATCAACTTTAGGCCATTAGAATTCTTTAAGATGTTTGCATTACATGCCTATGTTCCTTCATGTTTCATAACTCATATATTTATGTTTATTTGATAGTATTATATTCTTCATATGATGTTGACATATTTGTAGTCAAAGACTTAGATCACTTAGGTACCTTAACATTTGAGGATGTGGCAAGGTGTTTATTATAGGCTTTATTTAATTACTTTATTTTCTTTTACTTGCATTTTTATGAAATTACTAACTTGTATGTTTCTTTTGGGTGTAGGTGTTTGTTTAAGATAGACCATGAACCTTGGTCTTGATAATCAACCTTTGATGTTTATATGTGATATATGGATAGTATGTTTACCCTATGCCATGTCACATGACCCCATTCCCCTTCAAAATGGATATATGGATGTCAATATGCATGTTGCTCCCTTTGCCATGATGCATGATTCGCCTTCCCTTGAATTTGATCACTTGATTTATTTGACTTGATCGCACAAGAGGCATGTTTAGTACTACTATTTGGACTAATTAATAACTTGGTTAAAATTTTAAAAGTGAAAAAAAGATGTACGAAGGTCGAATCTCAATATCCAGATGGTATGGGGGTTTTTAACCTCTTCCTTAAGCCAAACCCAATTTACAAACCTGATCTCTAATAAGGTTGAGACAAAATGGGTCTTCTAATTGACTTAGTTAGGTTCAAATTTCACCATGCCCAAAATCATGTCCTAATCAAAGTCAAGTGGCAACTCCATAATTCTTAGGGATAGTACTAATGTATTATCCTGCCTTGGTCTCCTGATGACCATGAGGCCTAAAAGATCCCCTATTGATCTAACATATTTTACAATTTGGGGTTATTACCAATGTGAAAACCTCTATCCTCTCAATCCCCTGATGATCGATAAAACGATGGAGTCACAAATAAGATTCCACTTATTTAAACGAAAACCTAAAGGCACTCACACTCCTCCTATCCTTAATTACCACTAAGGTGCTCACTACAAATCACAAATTAGCAAAACATAGTCAAATCAAATAAGAACTTTAAGAGATATACACATAAGCCAACCAAATTGACATTAAAGTTTGTAACTTTGTGCCAATTTCTAACAAACCAACCAAAATTGAATGCACATTTAGAAATAAAATAATCATAATTAATTAACCTTATAAATATTAACAATGATAATAACTAGTCGTCTTTCCTTTTGTGGGTTCTTATGTTTTATATTTGCACATTTTTCCTAATTCAAGCAATACTACCAAATACACAATCTTTCCCATCCCTCCATAACCCAATAGAAATTTTTTCCACATGATAAACTAGAAACTTGATTATAGAAAAAGATTCAATTCAATTGCATTCAAAATTCTTGCCTCTTTTAATTAAAATTCTATATAAATCTCATTTTGCTCACATCCTTTGATTTCTCTATCCATGAAACTTCTTTTAACCCTTCAATTAAAGAGAACAAAAGCAAAGAAAGACATTTTATAATTAGTGATAAATGAAATGGAATACAAACTCGTTGATTAATTTAAGCATTACTCCAAGGAAGGATAATAAACTTATTTTCTTGTTTAAAACTTAATTAATTTTCTCTTTATGAAAACGAGTATATAAAATTTATATGTATATATTTATAGTCTTATAATTTTAAAGATAATAATAAGAGAAGATGGAAATTAAAAATAGATGGAGATAGCATGAATAACCTAGATTAGATGATGATAACTTAAATTCACATTCACAAAATGGAAATAATGGATTCAACCAGAATAAAACCTTAAATTTACATTCACGGAATCATAATATCCACATTCATGAAACTGAAATTCACATTTACATTCATTCACAAAATCAAAATATTCACTAAATCAAAACTTAAATTCACTTAATCAAAAACTAAAACTCAAATATAATATAAGCCTCATATTACAAAGTGGCAATGATAAAGGCCAAAAAAAAAAACCTAAATTTTAGTTATTTACAAGTGCATAATTTTGATAAACTAACCCATATAACTATTAAAGAAAGATAAATTATATAGCAAGAAAACTAACAAAATGAACATGAATTCTAGCAAAATTCTTTATTATACTAGATATAGTAAAGAAGGTTGTGCCTTAAGCTAATTAGAAAAAAGGAAAAGTACAAATTATCTAAAACTATTTAGGTAAATTACTAATCTGCCCATAATTAGTCATTATTCAAATACTAATTTTTCTGGTCAAGTGCAAGCAATGTATTGATTAGGTATATATATATATACCTAGTTTAATAAAGTCTTTTCCTAAATTCTAAATAGAATTGGAGAAAATGAATTTGAACCCTCTTATCATTGATAAAGCAATAAGAGGTTTAAGTTTTAGAGTCAACATAAAATATTTCACCCAAAAGGCTCAATTTTTCGTATTCTTACATAAGAAGCAAATTTTCCATTTAATATGATTCAAAATAATGATATTTAGATTTAAAGATTAGCATAATAATAACAAACATGAAGAACAAGGAAGAGAAAATTACAAGGTCTTGAATATATATCAACAATAACTAGGAACATAAAAGGAATAAAATCATACTTAATAGATAGAATCGATGTGGGGATTTCAATCTGCAAAACAACCAAACTTAGCTTGTTCACTGTATCTAAAATGACCATTTTCCTTTGTTTTGATTGCATGTTGTAATGTAACCCTAGGGAATAACGATAAAATTAGTCAATTAAAAATACAATCTAAAGACCTTGAAATTAAGTAAATAACCATCCTAACATTATAAAAAATGCAAAACATTCATTTTGAATTTATGATATACAAAGAGCAAAAATATCAATTCACAATCAAATTTGTGTAAATAATATACAAAGATCCAAAATCAAGATTTTAAGGAATCTACACAACGAAAATAAAACCTAAAAAGATACCATAAATTATGAGAATAGACAAATATATGATCCTTAAAAAGCCTATCATTAAGAATTTAAGTGAACTAAACATCCAAATTTTCAAAAGAATAAGAAATTTAAGCAACCCATTAACTAAAATAGCCCAAAATTAAGAAATTATCCTATAGGAAGAAATCTGAAGCAATCACAAACTCAAACTTGTAATATTTAGTCCCATGAAACAAAAGTCCATCGCTTGATCCAACAATCCTAGAAAATTACAAAATTGAAATTTAAAATCAAAATAATATCCACAATAATGTTAACAACATATATATTATTCTATATTGTTAAATACCTACATGATCATTCATGCCAAACTTTTGTTCAAAAAAAATTATGAGTATCAACTAGCAAAAGGTAAGATTCAATCTTTATTGGAATTAAAAGAAACCCAAAATGAACCACAAAGTATGACAAAAATGAAAGAAGAAAGTGAAGAAGAAAGTCTTACTTAGAGTTTGAGGCATCATGACCTACAACGAATGCCTTTAGGATGGAGAGAGTGTGTGTTAGATTCAAGATTTTGTTAGCTAGGGCAAGGATAAAGAGATGGAGGAAGGGAGAATGAAAGATAGGGTTTAAAAGATGAAAGAAAGATATATAGGCAGAGAGAATGAAAAAGAGATGGAGCTGAGAGAGGGATAGGGTTGTGGGATGGAAAAAAATAGAGAGTGAGAGAAAAAGAGGGAAGGAGGTGTTAAGTATAAAGCTTAGCAATAAACTTAATTTGTTGCTAAGTTTAAGTGAAACGATAACCATAGTATGTTGTCTCATATTAGACATTTAGTGAAGGACCATATACATCACTAAGCATGACAATTATTGCTCATTGTGATGGATACCTAGTCCATTGCTAAATAGTGACAAACTTGGACAAACAATTTTGGTGCGTATTCTTGCCACTAATTAATGACGAATTTCTAATTCATCATTAATTTTATCATTAATGATGAATTTCTAATCTGTCACTAACATCCATCATTTTTCCCTTGCTATTCCCTTATCAAATTATGCACCATTTTGTGTTGCCATGTTTATTGATGTCGTACCCACATTTGCCATTTCGTTGCTAAATTTTTGTCTAATCTATCATTATTGATGTCGTACCCACATTTGCCATTTCGTTGCTAAATTTTTGTCTAATCTATCATTAAACTCAGTTCATCGCTATTCCCTTAGTAAATTAGTGATGAATAGTAACCATCACTAATTTCCATGAGTAAAACGATATTCTCTAGTAGTGTTATTACAAGTTGTGTCATCCTTTGAATTCAGGTCATTGCATATGTGGCATTAGATTTGGAACATCATCTTCCTTTTTACAACGACCTTGGTTAGCTTTAACTATTAGGTTGTCATTCATAAGATACATAAATGGAAAAAAAAAAAAAAAGATAACAATTTTTTCTTAGATTACATATTAATCAAACAAACCTATAGAAAGATAGATAGCAATCGTATCTAGGGTCCTTTATCTATTGTGCATTAGAAATGTATTGTTAAATTTGCATTAAAAAAGAAAAGACATATTTTGGTAACAAAACATCTGAATGGTGTGATGTGTTCCATTTTTCATTGCAACCATTGTCAAAAACCTCTTTCAAATTGTTGTCTAATGATAACTCTTCCAAATTGGGAAACACCTGCAAGAATAATTTTGAGACATAATAGTGATTAGTTTTGATGTATTGAAAGAATTCTAGACTGTTTTTATTAAAAAAAAAAAAAAGTAGTCTCTGTTAAGCTACAGTAGGTACTAGACCTCTTGTTACACTCATTTCAAGCTTGAAATATGATTAGTTAAGCAAAACAATGTTATTCAAGTGTGGTTGTCATGTTGGTGCTTTGAACTCTATTAGCCAATACCAAATTAAGCAACACTGATTTGGCTAATATTGTCATGATTAGATTATCACATGATGAAGAATTCTTGATCGATCTTGTTGAAGATCCACGCAGGCTCTTCAAGAGCCATTTAATTTCCTATACCAAAAATTAAATAATTTGGTAGTACACTCACTTATACCTAAGCTAGAACTTAAATTTTATTTATCTAGCTAGTTTATAGCATATGTTATTGTTAGAGCATGAGAACTTCAGTCTAAAATTAAGTCTTTTTTTTTTTTTTGGTTTATTTTGTCAAAGCTCATTTAATTATAAACAAATTCGATTTCTAATGCTATAGGTCATATATATATGCATCACTAGGGGATTAAATTTAATATGACCAAAAACATCGTCTTTCACATTTTTTTTATTTTTATTTTCAAATAATAGATTAAATAGTATTTTCCAATTTTTTATTATATTTTGTGTGTACTTTGTTTTTTAATTATAAAATGAGAAATTAACTCTGTTTAAAACAAATAAAAAATAGAATTTCTCTTTCCCAAATAATAAGACCAATTATAATAAATCAAAGCAAACAATACATCAAAGTTTAAAAAATAGAATTGAGAATTTATTTTTCCTCATTAATTTACTAACCAGAGGTCTTTGGTTAGAAAATAATGGATCGATGTGCCACCTTATTTGAATGCAAATGTCCGACCAAGATTGACTGGCTCCTATTAGATCACCATAGGAACCCCACATATAATTCTGACAGTGTTTTCTTCAACGACCAATTTGTATTCTTCTTATGAATCGAAGTCTAAAATGTTGTAATCTCGTGCTTTTTTACCTATCCCTACAATTTAGAAGAACTTATATATCTCATATCCAATTAAACTCGATACAAGAACAGTAAGGTTAATGGTGTTCTACTTATTTCACTCAATATATTTCTTATTGTTGTATTATACATTTGGTGTGTCAAGTTGGAATCTCATTTCTTTCTTTTCATTTTTTTAGTTAAAATTACAACCTTACAGACCTGGTGTTTATGATTGGTTAATATGATGCTATATCTTCTGATGAATTGAGATTCATGAGTTTGTCTTGCTCCTAAGTGTTCCGTTTCTTTGGTGATTGAATTAGTTAGTTGTACTTTTTGCTTTTTGCCTTATTTCATGAACACGGAAGCTGAAGGTGTGTTTGTAGCATTGAAATGCTAAAAAAAAATTAAAAATGAAAATTGTGTAAATACATCATTATCCTATAGGTATTTAGTTTGAAATAGATTTTCAAACGCTTTTGAAGGGGTATTAAATTATGGCTTAAATTCTATTTCAGTCATAAAAGAATTAGATTCAATATTGTGGTCATTTAGCTTTTTTATTATTGCAATCAAGTGAAATAAACTAATTTTCTCCAAAATTTTACTAGAGTTATCGATAATTTTTTTTTAAAAAAAGTAAGAAACAACTTTGTATGAAAAATTCTTGTTTTGCTATAAATAAAATGATAAAGTTTGATAACATTTTGGCTAGGATTTAATGGAAATCAGTTAATTAACAAAAGTTGAGTTACCAAAATGATGAAAATCATTCTTTTATGACTCTAAATGAATTTTGCTCACAATTGGTTGCATCTGTAGCTGATAGCTCAAATGCATTTGGTTGAAGGAGATTGTTTGATAGAAAGAGGTTGTTTTTGAAGTATGGGTGATAAATACATTCATAATATAACATTTATTTACAAAATATATTGAGTAATTTACAATATGCATTGCTTCTTTTATTATTATTAATATTATTAATAATATTATTATTATTATTATTATTATTAAGACTTGTTACTTCTACATGTATGCGTTTGGGTGTATGCATATGTGAAAATGAATATAAAATTATGTTAGGTTTGTTGAGAGTAATTGAAACCTTGTCCATATCACCTTCATTTTCAGGGCGCGGGTTGGCATTGAAGGGTTTAATTGGAGCTCCATCACACAAGAGACAAAAGACTTTTATTGGGGAGAATTAAAGATACAACTTATTCTATCCGTCCTTATATATCAAACAAGTGTGTGATGATATGAAGTGCTTGGGTTTGTTGATTGAGATGTAGATTGGGGTAGTAGTGAAGTATTATAGAAGTGTTTTATTACAGCATAGGTACTAAATTAATTTGTCATTAGTCTAAAGGAAATTTTGCCAAAATGTTGTTAGAAATATTATTATCAGTTATTCTAATATTTTTTTCAAACTTAGTATGAGTTGCTTTTATATTTTTTGTTCTTAGATATTTTTGATGGGATGCTAAGATGGAGGGTAGTGTCAAAGTAGCTTGGGAGGTGCTTGCCAAGGTAAGATAAGCAAATAATATGAATAAGTGAAGGAAAAATGAGAGACCAACACATGTTCCAAAAGATATATAGGCAAGATGGAATGAAACTTAGGATAGTGCAGCATTTCGAGCTCGATTAGAATGCATATCCTGAAACCGCCTTACTGAGAAAGCAAGACCGGGAATAGGACATTCTAAACAAACAAGGGGTTCCATTGTACTGTCAGAGCGTATGAAAAGGATTGTGAGTACTGGGAAATCTTACTTGAATTTTCATTTTAATTTCGTAAAATTGTCACATAAATATATACTAACTTTATTAATATTTATGTATAGGAAAAAAGTATCAATGAACATCTGCACACCTATAAGGCAACTCAAGATTGGGTTGATGATAGGTCACGCAATATATCGGTAAGTAATTATAAAATAAATTAATATTTGATAATATTACTTAAATTTTTTAATTATATTAATATATTATTTTAATATTCAAATTTTCTAGGGCATCATGCAAAGAAAAAAAAAGAGACAACAAATTGTAGAAAGACAGGAAGGAGGGAAAGAGATTGACACAACCGTCGATAAAGATGCGAACTTCTTACAAGTCGTGATAGTGATCAGAAATGCTAATGCATATATGGTTAGGTGATCACTCTTCAGCGTACACGGGCAACACCTCTTGTCAGTCTACGACATCCACTTCTATGATGGATCAAGCATTGAATGATAAGATCCAAAAGGAGGTAGAAAAGAAGGTCAAATAGCTACAAGAGCAGCTCAATGAGATGAGGAATCTAGTTACGGTCTTAGCTAGATCATCATAGGTGCCCTCATCAGGTATAAATTTAGATGTCTCTACATCGACTATTGTTGACCTACCTACAAACGATCCGCTAGTAGACAACCTCTAAGACACTATTTTACTATACTTTTTATTTATAAAATATAGGATGAGAACTTTAATTGTACTTTTTCTTTTTAAATATGATATTTTAATATACTTTTTCGTTATTCTAATAATAGGATATTTTTATTTTATTTTATTTTAATTTTTCAATATTAATATTAATAAATAATATTAAATTTTAATTAAATAGTATTAATACATATAAATAATATTAATAAAATTGAATTAAATTTAAAAAATTTTGTGACTATAATAGTAGTAGCTAAACAATCTCCATTTAGCTTCTACATGCATAGTAATGACTAAAAAAGAGACCTTAACGACTATAACATGTAGTAGATAAACAATCTCTATTTAGCTACTACAATAATGTTAGTAACTAAATTATTGATTTTAGCGACTACAATATGTAGTTGCCACTCAATCGCTAAATAGTGATTACAAGCACCACAACTGCTAAATAAAGGTACTTACTGACTACAGACGCTAATCACTAGGTTGTTGCTACTGGCAAATAAAATTTTGTATTTGCTAAAATAACACCTTAGCTATTATGCATATTAGCAATTAAACAGTCGCTACTCCAGTCTTTATAGTTGCTTTCACTATTAATTAGCTACTACTTTTTTATATCTTGTCTACTACTTAGTCGCTAAATTCAGGTTAGCTATTTAGAAATGGTGACTATATAATATTAGTCGTCAAAGTAATCACTAAGAACGTAGCTACTATAAAAACAAGACTTAATTACTACATTTTTGCGGTAGCTAAATCTAATCCTTTTTATAGTTATTGTTATTTACATTATTTAAATAAATTTAAGATATATGCATATTTATTAATAATTTCTATCTTTGAGTTTTTATTTTGTTGGAGTATATCATAGGCACTATTATTTGAAACTAATTATACAATTTATTTTTATGTTTATTCTAAATTATTTTATAATTTTAATAATTAAGCCTCAAAATATTTTTCATAAAAAATAAAATCATTTAAGTGAATATAAATGTATAATATATTAGTAATTGTTTAAGTATTTGGATGATATTATTGAGTTTTTATAGTGATACAAATGTGCAGTATTTTAATCCTTCTAATAATATTTATGTACAACTGTCATATCTTTTAGTATCATATGTTCAATTATTAAATCTTTTAGTGATATATAAATATCAAATAATAAATTATTAGATTTTTAATGGTACATAAATAAAATATTATTTAATAATACATAAGTATAGGAATTACGTTATTGTTTCAATTTCATAGATGTTATTATTAATCTTTTGTAGTAATGCTAAAGTGGATTGATCAGTTAACTCATTTAAACAAAAAAAAAAAAAATCAATCGGGTTCTTTTAGTAGTAAATATATTGTTATCCTTATTTTGTAGTGCATACGTATAATTATTAAATTTTTTAATATTTTGTAGTGCATATGTATAATTATTAAATTTTTTAATTATACATATCAATGATACACAATTTAACAAATTAACTTTTGTAATTATATATTATGTTTTCGATGGAATCAAAATACTTTTTTTTCTAAGAAAAGATATAAAATATTATTATTAATAATTTTTTAATTCATAGGAGGCTAGTCCTCTTTTTTATTAACTCACACTGTGATAGAATCAAACTTGAAACTCCACTTTCCATAAACATACTTTTAACCATTAGGTTATACTTACGAGTGCAATATTATTAACCATTTAATGATACATAAAAATAATTATCATTTATTTTCAATGATACAAATGTATCATAAATATGTATCACAAATAGACTATTATTACTCAAATCATTATATATAATTAAATTATATTTTTAGTATATCGTTTTAAGTGTAGAATTATAATTATCAAATTAAGGATTGTAAGTGAACTAATTAGATGTGATGATAATATGTTATCTTAAATTTGAAATTTTAAGCTCAAATGTTTTTTATAAACATTTAAAAATTTTGAAACCTTGTAGAATAGTTATTAAAAAGTATTTAATAATTTTGAATATTTTTGTACAACTATTCAAGCAATAATAAATATGAATAAGTATTAAAATATTACAAAAAAAATTTAAAAATTTTGACCAAGAAATCAAAATTTTCTCTTTATATAAATGTAATAAATATAAATTTTCTGACCCAAAATAATTTAAATTTAACTCGATTTAAATTATTAAGATGTATTTAATTCCTTTTAAAAATCAAAATAATGCTTTAGCTTTTCATTTTTATAAAATTTTAAAATATTTTAATAATTTTCCAATCTAATTAATAATTTTTTTAATTTTAATATTTTTATAAATAAGATTAAATATGTACAACTATTTTAAATTATTAAGATCAAGGGACATAATTATATTGGTTCATTATATCTTACAAATTAATAATTAAAATCTCTTAAATTTAATTAAGTGTAAAATTTTATTCATAAATTTTAATAAAAATAATATAAAATTATCAAATAAAATATGACATCGTGCAAAGTAGCATCTTATTAATAATATAAGTGGTACTCTAAAAAATATTAGCAAAAATCTTTCTATTGAATAATTTTAGGTGAACTTTAATATCAAATAATAAATTGAATAATTGTTAGATTTAATATTTATGTATCACTTTTAAAACTTTTACACTGTTAGTAACTTTTTTTTAATAAAGGTATATGTACAATAACATTGAATTTTATAGTCATTCATATGTACACGTATTAAAAGGATATAAAATATTTATCATCCAAAAAAAATGTTATAATAAAAATTATCATACTAAGACTAAATAATAGTTCTTATATGCTATAAACTAGTTTAGTTAATTATTGCAAAAAAAATCATATAATACATATTTAGCACTTTAAATACTAATTAATTGTACCTATATGTTATAAGACCTATTTCCTATTCAATTCAAATTAAAAAATCAACTAGATGTTCAAAAGCCACTCCCAAGCTCAAAGAGATGGCTAAACTATGTTAAGTATTTTAAATTGACTTGACAAATGATTAGAAGGATGAAATTATCTCGTATCCTTAGAATTTGAGCAAACCCTACATTCAGTAGTAGGTAACCAAATGTTGGCAATGGGATGATTAGTTACATAGACACTATAAAATTCTATTATGAGTTAGCACTAAGCAGCCTGTGTTAGTAATTACTAGGGGTTCATGAAGGAATATATGGGTTTCACCAATCTAGAAGCATGCTTTTAACCAAGTATGGCTATTAATTGCCAACTACAGGCAGAGATTATTTTACTTATGTAAAAGGATGTAAAGTTGTGCCAAAAGCATGGAATGATTGAACATAAGCCTTTTGATGAGTTGAATTCAACATAAAATTAAAATTTGAGGCAATATAATCACACCATAATTCTAATATCATCTCAATTATAAGATTTTTAATAAATAATTTGTTACATAAAGTAGAACATAAGAACATAGACTTAGCACAGAATTCAACATAATTTTAAAAATAATTGAATTCGAGTGAATTTTGATTGCCCTTCTAATTAAATTGGTTTCTCTTCTTTAACCTTAAACTTGATTGATGGATAAGAGTTTTCTCAAGTCTGTTAACCCTAATAGGTGAAGAGAGAACCAATTTTTTATATAGAGAGAGAACTTTAAATCTAATACGTCTATTAAATATCAAAATCAATGGCTTAGATTTATTACTACTAAATAGGAATATTAACCAAATAGAAAACTATAGGAACTTTAACAAAATAAGAAACTATAGAAAACTTAACCAATTAGGAAACTATAGTAACTTTAACCAAATAGGAACTTATAGAAACCTTAACAAAATAGGAAACTAATTTAAAATATTAAATGTGGCCTAAACTTTCGGATCACATCTAACATTCTCCTACTCGATCCGATAGATTATAATGTTAATATTTAATAGTGTAAACATTATGCGTGCATAAATAAATTTCATAATGTCATTCTTCCATCTTGATTAACCTTAACATAATAAATTACATAGTGAAAGTTATCACTGTCATGCACTTTTAATTGCATACTCCCTTCTATACGCTACTACACTAGCAAATTATCATGTTAGGTCACATAAGTTATATATAAATAACATAATGTCGACTTACTTATCTTAAAGACGTATTAACTTATTGTTCAAAACCTTAAATGTGTACAAGCATATGGAATGAGAAGTTAGTCAAAAACATATCACATTAATGTGATATTCATAACATCATCATAATCAATCATCAATACAACTAAGACCCATTATGTGTACATGTTCTCTAAATATCTTTGGTTATAAGCCTTTAGTTAAAGGATCTGCAATCATAAAATCCATATTAATATTTTCAATACACACTCTATGTCTATGAACCTCCTCCTTAACAGTAAAGTACTTCAATTTCATATGTTTAGCATCACTAGAATATTTATCATTTTTGGAGAAAAAATTGCTTCAAAATTATTTCAATAAATTTTTAGCTGCTTGGTAATGGTGTTGACAATCATAAATCTTGAAATAAAGTTTTGTAGCCATAATGCATGAATTATAACTTCATAACAAGCTACAAACTCTGATTCCATAGTGGATGTAACAATGAAAGATTGTTTGGCACTTTTCCATGAAACTACCTCTTTGCTAATAGTAACAAATAACCAAATGTTGACTTTCTACTATCAATACATCTAACAAAATTTGAATTCGAATATGCAATCACTTCTATTTGATTATATCTCTTAAATATGAGCACATGATCCTTAGTTCCTTGAACGTATCTCATCACTTTCTTTGCATCTTTACAATGATCAATAGCAGGGTTACTTTGATAACGTCATAGCATTCCAACCACGAAGCTAATATAAGATCTTATGCAACTTTGCAAATACATCAAACTATTCACAACAGAAGCATATGTAATAGATTCCATTTGATTATGCTCCACATCATTCTTTGAACATTGCATAAGACTAAACTTATTCCCTTTTGAATTAGAACAATACTTACTGAATAATTGTTCATATTAAATCTCTCAAGAATTTTCTCGATGTAAGCTTTCTAAAACAATCCTAAAGATCCATATGATTTTTTCTAAATAGTAAAATTTCAATCACATAGGATTCCTCTTCCATATCTTTCATCTTAAAATTCTTAGAGAGAATCTTTAGTCTCATACAAGATGCCTAAATCATTAACAACAAGCAAAATATCATCAACATATAAAACCAAGAATATAAACTTATTATCACTAGTCTTTTGGTAAATGCACATAATCATCTGAAATAGTTACTATTAATGGCTTGTGAAAACGAAATAGGATCTTCATTAATGCCATAATCAAAATCTAGCTCTCACAAATAAATCACATAATCATCTGAAATAGTTGATCTTCTTATCCTTTTAAGTTTATTTAAATTTATTCCACATGGTTCATTTTTCTCAGCTAGTGGTAGGTTAGGTTCTTCACAGGGTACTTCTTCATTCAAACATTGTTCATTATTATTTTGTTTTTATAATTATGGAACAACATTTGGAATAATTGTGGATGCAGAAATATTCACAGGTAATGAAACATCAACATTTATTTCATTAATATCCACAATATGTTTATTAGCACTCTTACTAACTTCACCACTCTTAATAAATTTGGTATTACCTGTCTCCATAATTCTACAACTATGGTTTGGATAGTAAAGCCTATACCCTTTGGATTTCTCTAGGCAACCATTAAAGTAATCGCTGACAGTTTGAGAATTCAATTTCTATTCATATGGATTATACACTTGTGCTTCTACTGGACAACCTCATACATGCAAGTTCCTCAAACTAGGTTTCCTTTCAGTCTATAACTTAAAAGGAGTTTTAGGAATTTCCTTACTAAGAATCTTATTAACTAAATATATTGTAGTTTTAAGTGCATATATCCATAAAAATTTGCATAATGAGGTATTACATATCATACTCTTAACCATTCTAATAACATTATATTTCACCTTTCTACCACACCATTTTGTTGAGATGTGATTAACATTGTATACTGTGCACATATGTCATGTCTTTTAAGGAACTTTACAAATGGACCTAGAACATTTATCATACTTTCGATAATATTCACCATTTGTATTAGACCTTACTATTTTTACTTTTCTGTTGAGTTACCTTCCAACCTCTTTAACAAACACCACAAGGGCATTTATAGCTTGAGATTTTTTTCATTAAATAAATAGACATCCATAACATTAGACTAAGTTATTCAAACCTAAGTTAAGACTCTCTTTTGATCTTGAAAATACAAATTAAAAGTTCTAATGTCAATTTTAAGTGTTGTTTTTACAGTTTATAAGAGTTATCTTCACTGGAATTCAAAATCTCCAACCTTGTAAAGTTTATCCAAACTTACGATGTGCATTGTAAATCGCGATCGCGAATCAGTTAAAAGGAAGGATGAAGCTAGGCTAAAGGAATTCATGGTGAATTCGCAGCCATGACGTAACCAAAGGAAGTGAGATTGATTCATAAAGGAATTCGCAGTGGGTATGGCCTCCGGATACGCAACCGTGAATTTCATAGTGACAAAAGAGGGAACCAAAGGCATAGCCACAACATGCCAAGTGTTCAAGGCAACCGTTGGAAATTAAAATAGCGAGCACAAAGTCGTGGTCGCAACTGTAACTCAAGAAGTTGAAGTTTACTCACCAAACAAAGGAATTTGTAGTCTCAGTCGCGCTCAAGACAAAGCAAACTCGTGACCGCGAAGTTTAAGATCTATTTGAAAGACCAACGACTACTTTTCTTCGATAACTAATAGACAGCTGACACATGGACTTGCCATTAGACACAAGATGGTGTTCTTGCTAAAATTTCTAGCTCCTCAGTGCAAATTGAAAATTTACGACTGCAAAATGGTAGTAGCGATCGCGACTTCCGCCTGACAAACATTTAATATAAAATTTGCCTAGCACATCTTGGAGATTTATTGATAGTTTTTGAGTAACGTCTCTTTGGTGGATGTGGGCTATAAATACTCCACCAAACAAATGTTAATGAAAAAGAAGAACCATTTATAGTGTCAGAACTCTTGCAAAGTTAATTATGTACTTTAATTCCTTATTTCTTTGTACATCATTTGGTGTAAGCTTTAAACACCTTGTGTAGGGTTTGAGAGTAAGCTCTTGAATAGAAAACTCTTGGTTAGGTTTGAGAGTTGCCTAGTTGTAAAACTCTTATATAGGTTGAGTGAGAACCTTGGGAAAATACTTGTAAGATTTGGTGTGAGCCTAAACAATAAGTTGAGTGTGAACCTTGGGAAAACACTTGTAAGGTTTGGTGTGAGCCTAAACACTAAATTGAGTGTGAGCTTATAAAACACTAGTGATTGAGTGAAACACCTAATTAGTGAATTGGGGAGTGGATGTAGGGTTGGTTAATACTCGAACCACTATAAAACTCTTGTGTTCATTCTTCTCCTATTCTTGTTCCAATCTTTCATTTTTGTGAACATCCTTCATAATCAAAAGTTCAAAGCTACAACCAATTTAACTCTCTTTCTTTGTGTACTAGGGCTAACACATAACATGACAAATCATCTATAAAGGTGACAAAATACTTCTCTCCACCAAAATCTAAAGTATCAAAAGGTCCACACACACACACACACATATATATATGACCCAAACCTTTATCCCACAAGCAGGCAAAGTTTTCATTTTCCATACTACGGTTAATTCTAATATTCTAATGAACACACATCAGGGATGCAGAGAAATAAACATGTAGTTTCAATTTACATAAACCATCTGTAAGAATTCCTAAACCAATAAATGGAATCATCTTTAATAAATAAACTAAAATATATATTCCAATCTTAAATGTAAACCCATTAATATTAAGTTTTGATATGTAAAGCAAATTTCTAAAAAGTGAAGGTACATAAAGAGTTTGTGGTAGATCCAACTAATGTTTGGTATCTAAAATAAGACAATAAGTCCCCATGCCTTCAATTAGGGCCTTCTTGTGGTTCCCCATGAATAAGTTCTCATTTGGGTTTATACTACGGATTGCAAGGAATCCTTACATCATATTGGAAACATGAGTAATGGCACTTGAATCCAACTATTAAGAATTAGAAGGGACTTTAGATAAGTTTGATTCAAAAAATAATGAAGCATAATGAAAAATACCTTTCTTTTCAAACCAAGATTTACATTTCAAGCAATCTTTCTAATAATGTCCTTCTTTCTTATAGAAATGACATTTGTTTGCATTTTTTTTTTCTTATCATCATCAATGACCTGTTATAGTTTAGTAGCCCCTTTCTTCTTAGATTTCTTAGATTTTTATTTGATAACTTTACCAGCTCCTTGATCTACTAAGTTTACTAAAGGAACCTCTTATGCCTTTAGTTTCATTACCTCTTAAGTTAGTTTACTGGCCAATTCATTAACATCCCACTTATCTTTAATAGTGTTATAGTTAATTTGAAAAGGCCCATAACTCTCAAGATAATGAGTTTAAAATGAGTTGCACAAGAAATGAGTCATCTATAATCATCCCCAAGGTCTTATGTCTTGCTACAATATTAGTCATATCAAGGACATGTTGCTGCATACTTATGATTCATCATAATACTTGATGGAAGTCAAGGTGCTAGCAAACCTTTCCAAGATCCATTGTAAGGGATTGAAGGTTTGATAGGACTAAAAGAATGAAAAAAGCATTTCAAGGATTGATTATATAGCCAAAAGAGTAAATTAGAGAATCTTCTTCAAGCTAAAACCAAGTTCTTTGTACCTTAAGTAAGGAAAGAACCTTAAGAAGAAGGCTACAAGTTAAAAGAAGATCAATTGAAGGAAGAAAGGCCATGCACAACTATAATGCATGACCATGTTTTGAACAGACATAAGGAAATAGAAACACACAGCTAGGATGCATGACTGTGTTTAAGCATAATTAATTGGAAATGCATGACTTCATGACATAGTTGTGCATCGAGGAAGTGTCTTGCTAAATTGGGATTACAACAATGCATGATCGTATCTCATGACCATGCATTTCAAGAACAATCTATTTTATTATTTTGTTAACCAAATTTTGACTTATTTTTTTTCGATTTAGCTAGGAATCTTATCTAGAATATGTTTCCAATTTAGATATTACTCTGTTTAGGAATTTTAGCACTTTTTTATGTAGGAACCTTTACTTTGTGAGGCTCTATATAAACACTAACCTTGTGTTATGAATTGTGATTGTCTTTAATCAATATTATTAAATTTTGGCCAAGTTTATGCTTTACTTTCTTGTGTTTTTGGTAGAATACAAAATTAGACTTATCAAAGGAAGTGATCAACCTTTATGGCATCTTTAAGATTGGGGTTTTAAAAATTTAGTTTTCCTAGGGTTCTAATCTTTAAATCGATAACTTAATTTCTAGCTTTCTTAGGCATAGTTAACATTCATATAAAGAGTTCTTAGGATGAGTCTCCTAACAGGTTCTTTATCAGTTGGTATCATTTTGTTTTGTGTCTTCTTTGTTTTCATTTCTCAAAATATTTTTCTTTAGTTCTATTTTCCATCTATCTTCTTTTTATGTGTTTTCTTGTATTTGTGTGTCAATCAAATTGTTGATTTCAAATTATTGGTGTTTGGTTTCAATATACATATTTAAAGTTTGCAATTCTCTATAATTGTTCGATTGTAAATTGTCATTATTGGAGTTCGCATCACTTAAACTCAAAGTGTTGGTTTGATCTCTTTTATAAAAAAGAAAGTAATTAAAAAGAAAGTAAAAAAAGGGCAAAGAAAAATGAAATTTTAAAAAAAATCACAAGTTTCATATCCCCAATAATGAGGGATTTTGATTCAATAGGGTGCAATTAAGTTGTTTTGTGATTCTTAGGTTTCTTTATACAAGTTTTCATGTGTGCTTATTTCATTGTGTTCTAGTTATTTTTGTTCATACGTCCAATACTTCTTTTAAAATTTTCTTATTTTCTTGGTTATATTAATCAATTTTCTTTATGTTTTCATTTGCTTCAACTAAATCTTTGAAAGTCTTGATCTTTAAGGTTATCATTAATAGTTAATTTCTTCTCAAGATTTGTTGATTTTGATTTTTTAAAAACCTAAAGAAAGCTAGCTTGAAAGGTAAAAGACAAGAGTGGTGAGATCATTATAGGGTAAAACCTTATACTATGTGAAACATGAGTGATTACTAACTATTCAAGTGCAAACACGTAAGGGAGCGTGAGAGGAACAATTCTCTTACTTTACTAACAAAATTTTGTACATTACAAACATGAGCAATGAAAAAAGAACCAGAAGATAGTGATATGAAATTGTTCATGAAGGTTGTTATGGATCAATTTCATAAATTGAATGCTAGGTTAGATGACATATAATCCCCATAAAATTTTAAATCCTTTAGATGGCAAGGAAGAAGATGATTCAGACTGGGAGGAATTGATATCCCACAAGGGTAAGAAAACTACTTCCAAAAGAGGTAACAATCTAAGCAGCATTGAGGTGAAAATTCCTACCTTACAAGGCAAAAATGATCTAGAGTTATGCTTAGAGTGGGAACGAAAGGTTAAGCATGTGTTCAATTGTCATGACTACTCAGAGGATAAAAAGGTGAAAATTGGCAACCATGGAGTTCACTGATTATGCAAGCATATGATATGATCAATTTGTCATCAATAGGCGAAGGTATGGAGAAAGACCAATTCGGACATAGGAGGACATGAAATTAGCAATGCGTAAAAAGTATGTCCCTAGCCATTACTATCATGACTTAAATAGAAAATTACAAAGTTTGGGATAAGGTTATAAGAGTGTAAAGGATTACTATAAGGAGATAGAGATAGAGATAGCCATGATAAAAGTTAATATATAGAAGGACTAAGCGGCTACTATGGTAAGATTTTTTAGAGGCTTGGACAAGGAAATTACTAATATTGTTAAGTTACAACACTTTATGAAGATGAAAGAGCTCTTACACAAAACCATTAAGGTGGAGAAGCAACTCAAATCTAAAAGAGCCAAATCTAATTCTTCATAGAGGGCTAATTGGAAGGACAATAAAGCCATCACAAAACCAAAAGAGGAGACAAAGCCAAAATATTTGATTACTACTCTAAAAGGTAAAATTAAAACCAAAATTCCTAAATTACATGATATGAAGTGTTTTAGGTGCTAAGGATTTGGGCACATTTCTTCTCAATGCCTAAACAAAAGAACCATGATCTTATTAGACAGTTGTGATATTAAGAATGTTAGCTCAATCAATGATGAAATGCCACCATTATAAGATTATTCATATGTGGATATTGAAGGACCTATTCATAATGAAATGTTAGTGGTAAGAAGAGCATTGAATGCACAACCTAAGGATGATGATGAGGAGCAACATGAGTAAATTTTCCATATTATATGCCATATGAAAGGCAAGGTATGTATGTTGGTCATGGATGGGGTAGTTGCACCAACATTACTAGTACATTATTGGTAGAAAAGCTAGACTTGCATGCCATGACGCATCTTAAAACATATAAACTCACTTGACTTAATGATTGTAGGGAAGTAAGGGTTATCAAGTAAGAATTATTTTCTTTTTCCATAGGCAAATATGTGGATGAAGTCTTTTGTGATGTTGTACCAATGGATGCAAGTCATATTTTGCTTGGTAAGTCATGGTAATTTGATAATAGGGTTATACATGATGGGTAGAAAAATCATTATTTCTTTATCTTAATAATTGATTTTTTTTTATTAACTCCTCACAAACAATTGTAAGCTTATGAAGATCAATTGAGAATAGCAAGAGAGTACAAATTGAAGGAAAAACAAATTAATGAGGAATAGGAAAAGAAAGAAATTATGCAAAAGAAAGAAAAAAAATAAGGAAGAAAGAACAATAAAAAATAAAGAAAATAAGCAAATAAATAACAAGTGGAAGTGAGGAAGAGAGAAAAATTGAAAAGAAAAATGTGCAAAAAAGAGAGAAGAGTGAGAAAAGATCTTGATTGCAAAAAAAAAAGTGAGGTTAAAAATCTTTTGATTACTAAGCAATAAATACTTGTACTCATGTACAAGGATGTTTACTTTTCTTCTAATGACCTTAACCTCTCTTTGCCAGTGTTGTGGTGTCTTTATTGTAGGATTTTAAGAATCTTTTTTTTAAGAGACTCCCCAAGGATTATGTCCCCTAAAAGGTACTCAACATTAAATAGACTCCTCACTTGGATCTATCAAACCAAATCGATCGGCTTATAGAGCTAATCCTGAGGAAACTAAGGGGATTCAAAGCCAAGTAGATGAATTGGTACAAAAGGGTTTTATAACGGAGAGCCTTAGTCCATGTTCTATTCCTGTCATTCTACTTTTAAAGAAAGATGGAACATAATGCATATGTGTAGATTGTTAAGCCATTAACAAATAATGGTAAAGTATAGGCATCCCATTCCTAGGTTATATGATATGCTTAATGAATTACATGCCTTTTGCTTGTTTTCCAAAATGGATTTGAAAACTAACTATTATCAAATTCATATGAAAGAGGGAGATGAGCGGAAAACTACCTTCAAAACTAAATATGAATTGTATAAGTGATTATTAATTCCATTTGGTTTAACTAATGCACCTAGTACATTCATGAGGTTAATGAATCATGTTTTGCATTCTTTCATAGGGAAATTTGTGGTAGTTTACTTTGATGACATTTTGATCTATAGAAAGAACTTGGATGAGTATGTGAAACATTTGCATGATGTGTTTGGTGAGTTAAGGAAACATCAATTGTATGCTAATCTTAAGAATTGCATATTTTACATGGAAGTTATTGTCTTTCTTAGATATGTTATTAGTTCGCAAGGTATTAGTGTTAATGAAAAGAAGGTAAAGGCGATAAAGGAGAGAAGGTAAAGGCGATAAAGGAATGGCTTACACCTAAGAATGCAAACAAGGTAAGAAGTTTTCATGGTTTAGTAAGTTTTTATCTAAGGTTTGTTAAAGAATTTAGTACTATTACTTCACCTTTGATTAAACATGTTAAAAAGAATGTTGTTTTTAAGTGAAGTGAAATGCATAAATAAGCTTTTAATACTCTAAAAGAAAAATTAACAAATACACCTTTGTTATGATTGCCTAACTTTGAAAAAGCTTTTAAGTATAATGTGGTGCATTCAGAGTTGGAATAGGGGTTGTTTTTGTGCAATTCCAAACCAATTGCATATTTTAGCAAAAAGATTAAAGGGGTAGCCTTAAACTATCCTACTTATGATAAAGAGCTTTATGCATTGGTAAGAACTCTTTAAACATGGCAGCATTATTTGTGGTTAAGAGAATTCATCATTCTTTTTTATCATGAGAGCTTAAAGTTCTTAGAATCCCAAGGTAAGCTTAATAAGAGACATGCTAAATGTTTAGAGTTCATTGAAACATTTCCTTATGTAGTCGAATACAAGCATTGGAAGAAAAATGTTATAGTCAATGCATTGTCTAGGAGGTACACATTACTTACTTCTTTGCAAACTAAATTACTTGGTTTTAATTTGCTTAAAGACTTGTATGCCAATGATGTTGATTTTGGCCAAGTATGGGATGCATGTCCTAAGAGCGCATTTAGTGATTTTTATAGGCATAGGGATTCTTGTTTAGGAAAGACAAACAACGTGTGCCTATTTTTATTATTCATGAATTGTTTGTTGTGAAAGCTCATGAGGGTGGTTTGATGGGGCATTTTGGCATGCAAAAGACTTTAGACATATTACATGAGCACTTTTATTAGTCTAATATTAAGTATGATGTGTAATCTATTTGTGATAAGTGTATTACAGGTAGATAAGCAAAGTATAAGGTTAAACCACATGGTTTGTATACATTTTTACCCGTGCCTACCTAACCTTAGATTGATATTTCCATGGATTTTGTCAAAGGTCTCAAAGTGGCAATGATAACATATTTGTTATTGTTGATAGATTTAACAAAATGACTCATTTTATTACATGTTCTAAAACCAATGATGCAATACAGATTGTTAATTTATTCTTTAAAGAAGTGGTTCGTTTACATGGCATGTTTAAGACCATTGTTAATGATAGGGATGTTAAGTCCTTGAGTCATTTTTAGCACACATTATTGAGTGAATTGGGAATTAAACTCGTGTTTTCTATTATTGCACATCCTCAAACGGATGGACAAACTGAAGTAGTTAATAGGATACTCACTACTTTATTACACATTATCATTAAAAAGAACTTTAAACATTAGGAGAAGTGCTTGCCACATATTAAGTTTGCATATAATTGGGTTGTTCATTTTACTACTTCTTTTTCTCCTTGTGAAGTTGTTTATGGTTTTAATCCATTAACTCCTTTAGATATTTTACCTTTACCTACAAATGAATGTGATATTATTGATAGTAAACAAAAGGGAGATTTTGTGAAGGATTTACATGCCAAGGTGCAAGCAAACATTGAAATAAGGAATGAGCAATATACTAAGAAAGCTAATAAGGGACGAATGAAGGGTTGTCTTTAAACCTAGCAATTGGGTTAATGTTCATACATGTAAGGAGAGATTTCTAGCACAAAGGAAATCAAAATTGCAACCGAGAGGATATGGACCTTTTTAAGTTTTGGAGAAGATTAATGACAATGCCTACAAGCTTAATTTGCTAAGTAACTATGATAATGTTAGTCATACTTTTAATGTTGTTGATTTATCTTTATTTGATGTTGTCAACTTGAGGATGAATCCTTTCTAAAAAGGAGGGAATGATGGAGCTGAAGCTACTAGCAAGCCTTTTCAATATCCATTACAAGGGATTGAAGGTGCAATAATTAGGGCAAGGACTAAAAGAATAATAATAAAAAAAAAGCATTGCAAAGATCGATCATGAAGCTATAAAATGAAATTGGAGAATCTTTTTCAAGCCAAACCCAGTTTTTTATTCCTTAATCATAAGGAAAGAACATCAAGAAGAAGGCTACAAATCAAAAGAAGAAAATTTGAAGGGAAAAGAACCATGTGTGACCATAATATATGACCATGCCTTGAACAGATAGAAGGAAACAAAAATAGAAAGCCAAGATGCATGACCGTGCTTCAAGGAACCAAGTTTGGGTAGAATTGATTAGAAATGCATGTCTTTATGACACAATGGTGCTTTGAGGAAACTTTTTGCTAAATTAGGATTGTAAAAATGCATGACCGTGTCCCGTGAACATGTGTTTTAAGAATAATTTGTTTTGTTATTTTGTTAATCGAATTTTAAGTGTTTCTTTCCTATTTAGCTAGGATTCTTATCTAGAATGTGTTTGCTAGTTAGATATAATGTTTTTAAGAATTTTCAACCTTTTCTATGTTGAAAACTTCACTTTGTAAGGCTCTATATAAGCCCTAACCTAGTATTACAAATCAAGATTATAGTATTACAAATCAAGATTATCTTTAATGAATATTATTAAGTTTTGGGCAAGTTTATGTTTTGCTTTCTTGTGTTCTTAGTAGAATACAAAATTAGACTTATCAAAGGAAGTGATCAACTTTTGTGTCATCTTTAAGATTGGGGTTTTAAGGACTTAGTTTCGTTAAAGTTCTAATCTTTTGATTGACAACTTAATTTTTAGCTTTCATGTGTAAAGTTAACATTCATATAAAGGGTTTCTAAGGCAGTCTCTTAGCAGGTTCCTTATTAATGCTTCATGGTCGTGAGTTCAGTCATTGATGTCCCTATTATTGACTTATCAATGGAACGAAAGTGCTCTTCCATAAGCTTAAGGTATTCTTTAGCAGTTACACTTTTTGGAAGAGTAGACTTAATATTATTGGCAATTGTCATTCATATGAAACTAAGGCATAATATGTTATATCTATCTTATGCTTTATCTTTTAACTTTTTAGCCTTATTGCTTGTATTAGTAATGTTAGCAGGCTTTTCTTATAATAGTGCCAAGTCAAGATCCAAGACACCTAAATGAAAATTGACTTGTTCACGCCATTCATAGAAGTTAAATTAAAGACAACAACAACAAAAGCATACAAATGTAGGAAAATAGCTGCAAATAAATAAATGCTCACTCAATTAATAAATTTAGATAATTCAACACATAAAATATATTGTATGTTTCCTTCAGGTAAACACAACAATACACACACCCACACACACACACATCATCATAATTATCAAAATGCTATTCAAACTTTATAAGATAATTAAATAAAATTATCAAATATGTATATTATCTTTAGATATCCATAATATATTTGACAAAAGATTATTAGATTTCTGCCCTTATGTTTATTAGTTATAGAATATCAATTTACCTTTAGGCAAATTCTTAATTTCTAAGAACTAATAAATCTTTATGACTTAAACAATAGCATTCTATAAAAGTTCATAAATTATATGACCGCATATTAAAACTAGTTTGGCCACTTTGATGACTAAAAAATTAAATTAATCTTAATGTCATATAACTAAATAATTATAATATTAAAATAATTAACATATCATAATACCTAAAGAATGAATCTAGAGTAGATTTTTATTTGAGGTCAAGTAAATTACTAAAAGACCAAATTGAAAAAAAAAAAAAAAACCAAGACTTTAGTATTAACTGTCCAAAATCAAAACTTTACTGATCAGAGGCCTTTTTTTTTTAACAATTCATGCGGCCAAGACTTCAACAATTCAAGACATTAAAAGCAGAACAAGCATTCCCAATATAAAATATAATTTTTTTATATTAATTTTTTTAGTATTATGATCAATGGAAAGATTCTCAAACCCTTTTCCCTTTATATGGGACTCCTTTTACTTGAGTTATATGTGACAAATTGTAGTGTTTGAAATTTCATATTATATGATTAAAAAATAAGAAATGATTTTATATTATTACCAATTCTTTTATAATTTCAGCTTCGTAAAAATTAATAACTTTGGTCAATTTCAATTTACTTTAGCTAGTTCAATATTTTGGGTGTCCAAATTATAATTTTAAGGTATAATTATAATCAATATTACTATAAAAATTATGATGTAGGGATAAAATTTAGGGACATTAAAGTTCAGTATCCCTGAAGCATTAATTTTAATAAAATAAGAGACGTGTATCATGCTGATCTCCAGTATATAATATTAGAAGGAAAAAAAAAAAAGTCTAATAGTAAAAGGAATCTAAAAAATGGACAACATAAATCAAGTATAAAATGATAATCTCACCAAGAGCGGTGGGTTCCCTTTAATGGGGATCTTTGTTAAAACCTCCCCCTTCCATACTAACACTAACTACTGACTAGCGGTGGCTTCCTTGGTAGCACTAACCATGCCACACCGTCTAAAAGAAATTAAATTTGCCTTTCCGCATTCATGTTGTGAAACTTCTCCTTCTTTTATTTCCTCAAAATGAATAGAACCTCTTTCAATTCTTCCTTTTTTTCCTCCTCTCCCCTACTTGTCTTTCTTGTCTGACTTCTTTCTCTTTGATTCTCTCATCTATCGCCACTATAGCTGCCACATCATAAAAAACGCCTATCCTCTATCAAGTTGTCATTGTCTCGCAGCTCCTGGGAGACCATCGACACTTTCACTTGGTAATTTAGTTTTTGTTTATTATTTAAATTTCAGTTATTTCATCATTCATAGATAATTTTGTCTTAAGATAGCAAAATAGCATGGTTTAATTTAAGAATTCTAATATATATTTTTTTATTATTTTAAACTTTAGTTTCAAATATTTTTTCCAATTTAGAAAAAAAAAAAAGATTTATATAGCATGTTGAACGAAATGAGTTTATTATGAGTGTTTTGGGATAGCATATGGCTAATATGATGTTCCCATTTTTTCCTTCTCTATCTTCCTCTTGTCTTCTGCCTTATTTCTTTCAAGTTTGAATACTACATTAATCCTAGTTTAGTGTTGACAGCTCTACTAGCGACCAAATTTTTTCTTTATTGGATCTTCCATAATTTAATCTCCTAGTTATTAACTTGCTTCCTCTTTTAAATTTGTCTTCTTTAAAAAAACATTTCAAATTAAAAAATTCATATGCTTAGATTACCATTTGTCTTCTTACAATAAGTTATAAATAAGAGGCATATCATTCTAAACTAGACACATCCAACACATAATAAACAAGAGGCCTACTATTAAAAAAAATGTCTATTTGATCATCTAGGTGTAATGATGCTGAAGATGTGCATATGCCAAGTTTATATGAAAATTTCTCAAGACCCAATTGTTAGTGTTTATCAATTTGCATATCACTTTTGGCCTGAAGTTGAAGTAAATATAATCAAGAAAAAATGGATAGTTAGGGAAGCATAGCAAATGCTCATTGCAATGTCTAATGCACACTATTCAGAAAGTTGTTTGAAAATTGAATGAGTGCTTTAGACAAATTGAAAATATGCATCCTAGTGTGCTTCAGATAAAGATATTGTAACTACTTTAATATAAATAGTTTTATTAATTTCTCTATTATTTTCAATTGCAAATGTTATTTTTAATCTTATTTTACAATATATTACAGCTAAATCAAGCAAATACATTGCTTATGAAAGATGTGCATTATAAAAGAAATTGTAAATTTGATCATGTTTGGCACATACCTATGGATTTGGAAATTTAAAGATTGCCACATTGAGAGGCAAGTTTCTCACGAAGCAAATGTGAATGTTTCATCAAAGTCTAAAAATCATACTCTGGCAGCTTCACTTCAAGACTCTCCTGGACTGTTTGAAGAGAAAATAAGTTGAACATATGCCATCACAATGGACAGACTTTTAAAAAAAATCAACATGTCATAAATATGTTGCAAATGGCAAGGCCAACATGCAGAAGGATAAACATTTATTCTTGAAGAAATTTAGGGAAGAAAAATTTTTTTGCTTCAAGATGTCAATTTTGTCACAAATTTAGAAGTTAGTGCATATATTCTAGTTGAACAAAGAAGGTTTGTGCGTAAAAGAGTTCAACAATAACTGCCACTACCACCTACATCTAATGATTTTCCTTATCCTTTTAATAATATTGGTGGATCCAAATCTGATTTATTGGATTATTAAGTTATGTTTTTTTTTATTTGTGTAATTTAAAATTTTATTAATATTAATGTGATATTTGATGGTATTTAAATTAATTATTATAAATTTAATTCTATAGTTATTTAATTTTATTATCTCTTATATTATTTTTAAGTGATAATATTTGTTTATTTAATTGGAAAGAAAATTTGATGAAATTTTATGTGAAATTATTAAAAATTCTAAACACAATTTATATGTGAACTAAATTGAATATTATATTTGTACTAAATTATTATTTATGTATGAAGACGAATTTGTTTTAAAATATTAAAATAATTTTAAAAAGAGAGATTTGGCGCAACATTGTTCACTATTTTCAAAATCTAGCTGCAAATGTAGTTGAATTGATTGTCGCACAATCCACTCTAAATTTGGAGTGGCTTAGAGATGACCTTACGATGTCAAATCTCTTTTTTTTTTTTTTTTTTTAATATTTTACAAATAAATCATTCTCCATATATAAATTACAAATTAATCCAAATATAATATTCAATTTAGTCCACATGCAAATTATGCTTAGAATTTTTTACTAAAATTTTATCAAATTTTTTCTTTCCACTTAAATAAAAAAATATTATCACTAAAAAATAATATGACATAATAAAATTAAATAACTATAGAATTAAATTTATGATAATTAATTATAAAAACCATCAAATACCGCATTAACATCAATAAAATTGTAAATTACACAAATTAAACACATAATTTATTAATTTGGTAAATCGAATCCGGATCCACCAATATCATTAAAATAATAAAGAAAATTATCAGATGTAGGAGATAGTGGTGATGGTTGTTATTGAGCTCTTTTACACACAATCATTCTTTGTTCAGTTAGAATATATGCACAAACTTCTGGATCTATGACATAATTAATATCTTGAAGCAAAATTTTGTTTTCTTCCCCAAATTTACTCAGGAATAAATGTTTATCCCTCTACGTGTTTGCATTTGCAACATATTTAAGATATGTCAATTTTTTTCTTTAAGTCTCTCTACTTCCAATGTAGTATGTTAGCTTGATTTGTCTTCAATTTGGCTTCCTTCACTTCAATTGGTTGTCCAAAAGAAGAACTCCTTACGTTAAGAAAATTCAAATCAATATTAAATGATAACAGTCCACGAAAGTCTGAGAGTGAAGTTTCTGGAGTATGATTTTAAGGCCTTGATGAAACATTCACATTTAATTCAAGAGAAACTTAGCTTTCAATGTGGTCGTCTTTAAACTTTTTAAAATTTTTTAGTATGTGCCAAACATATCAAATTTAAACCTCTTTTATAATGCATATCTTTCATAAGTAATGTTTTTACTTGATTTAACTGTAATATATTATACAAATAAGATTAAAAATGATAGAGAAATTAATAAAAACATTTATATTGAAGTACTTATAGTATCTTCATTTGAAGCACCACTGGGATGCATATTTTTAATTTGTGTAATGCACCCATTCAGTTTTTTAACAGCTTTCTCAATAGTATGCATTCGTCATTGCAATGAGTGTTTGTTGTGCTCCCCCCAACTATCCATTTTTTATTGATTATATTTATCTTCAAATTGAGAGCAAAAATAACATGCAGACTAATAAACATCAACAATTAGATCTTGAGAAATTTCCATATAAACTTGGCATAAATGCACATCTTCAGTAGCATTATATCCAGAGGATCAAATAGATATTTGTTAATGGTATGCTTCTTATTTATAACTTGTTGGATGTGTTTGGACGTATGTAGTTTAGAATGGTATGCCTCTTATTTATAACTTGTTGTTATGAGACAAATAATAATCTAAGCATATCATTTTTTTTAATTTGAACTGTTGGATGGATTTCCTGACAATCTAAACCGTTAAATTGACTCTATCATTATCTAATCAATTTTTTAAAAGAAGACAAATGCCATGATAAGGAATATCTTGTTTTATTTAAATTTCAACTATTTGATCAATTTTCTGATAATCTAAACCATTACTTTGACTCATCAATTATCTAATCAATTTTTTAAAAAGAAGATAAATGTCATAATAAGGAATATCTTTTTTTTTTTTAATTTCAACCATTGGATGGATTTTCTGATAATCTAAAGAGCCACATTGACTCTATCATTATATAATCAACTTTTTAAAACAAGATAAATTTTATGATAAGGAATGTTTTTTTTTTCTTTTAAATCTCAACCATTAGATGGATTTCTTGATAATCTAAGATGTTGGTTCGATATTTCAACCTTAACAACTTGTAATCAGTTTGCCTACAAATACAAACCCTATTGTTGAATGTTGATCCAAAAAGTTGTCCATCTAAAAATTTAGAAACCTTCATCACCTATCTAGATATCCTTATAAGTATAAACCCTTATCACCTATTTAGATATCTTAGGAAAGTTTTCCATCCAAAAATTTCAAAAAAGAATTTTGATAACCTTGGTCAATCGTTTCAGTTAAATTCATATTCATTTTTTGATGATGATTTGATTCTAGATATAGAATATCAAGCAATGTTATGTGTTATCAATAATATTAATATAATCATTGAATACTATGAAGAACAACTACAAAACCTTGGGTCTCATCATGGTGGGTCGATTTCAAGTCATGTAGTGATATGTCAGGATCGTGTAGCTGCAGATAAAAAATTGCTCAATGATTATTTTTTCATTAAACCCCATCATGGTGAGGATATCTTCAGTTAAGGATATCGAATCTTAAGAAGTTCATTTCTTTGAATTATTAATGCAATCAAAAGACATGACTCATATTTTGAACAATAAAGGGATGCTTTTGGCAAACTCGATTTGTCACCATTACAAAAAATAACAATCGCATTTTAGATGTTGGCATATGGTATGTCGACAGATGCACCGAATGAGTATGTCAAAATCAGTGAGTCAATAGCGACTGAAGGTATGAAGCGGTTTTATTATGTTATGGTGTCTATTTTTGTAGAGCAATATCTACGAAGGCCTAAAAGTATTGATATTGCTAGGACACTCCCTATTGGTGAACAATGAAGATTTCTTGGCATGTTGGGCAATCTAGATTGTATGCATTGGAAGTGGAAGAATTGTACAATAGCATGGGTTTGATAGTACGCAAACCGCAATGGAACACTAACAATTATTTTGAAAGTTGTTGCAAATTATGATATGCAAATATGACATGCTTATTTTGGTATGTTAGGCAACGATAATGATATGTATTAGAGTCATTGCATCTTTTTTTTTTTTTTAATCTTACATAAGGTATTGCTCCTTCTGTGAAATATGTTACATAAGGAAAGAAAATCAAATGGGTTACTATTTAGCTGATAGTATAAAGGAGCAATATTGTACACACAATTCATGAACCGCGAGGATGGAAGAAAAAATATTTTGCAATGAACCAAGAATCGTGTTGAAAAGATGTCGAGCATGCATTTGGAGTTCTACAATCATGTTTTGCGATAGTGACAAGACCAACATGTTTTTGGAGAAAAGATGTGTTGCATGACATAATGATAATGTGCATTACTCTCCATAATATGATTATTGAGGATGAATGTGATTTACATGCACCAATTATTGATACAGTAGAAGCTCTCACTGCAGAGATTGAAATGGCGGTGGATGATAACACCTTATTTGAATAATATTGCACATTGTAATGCATTATTAAGCATTTGTGTGGAAAAAAAATATACTAATTCATATTATTAAATTTGTCCCGCTATTTTTAATTGTATTTGTATTACTCATTATTGAGTGTAATATTTGATTTTAATTTGTATGTGTAATTTTATATTTACTTAATAAATCTATTTTTAATGTCTTTTGTCGACATTAATATATTATATTTTTTATAAAAAATAAATATGGTATATTATGATAAGTGTAGAAATAAAATAATGTGTCAAATGTATTAATATATTTAATATTTATTAAAAATTAATATATGGGTGTATAATGACTAGTGTGAAATAAAATATAGAAGTAATATATGAATATTAGAATATTAGTAAAAAGAAATATTTAATAAGTTATAAAAAAGAATATGTAGATATTTTATTTTTTTTTTGGAGTTAAAAATGAAATAATGGGTTAGAGTAAATTTACAATAAAAGCTACATTTTGGAGTTACGGGTTGGATATGATTTGAACAGTGCTACACCATATTTGGCATAGCATGTTCACCAACTCTAAAATCCATCTACAAAAACAATCAAATTTGAGGAATTAGCCGCACAACTCACTCTAAATTTAGAGTGGGTTGAAGATGGCCTAATCATAATGAATAATAATAACATTCTAAAATCATAAAAGTATCTGCAAACTTAAAGTTTCAAGCTCAAAATGATGATATTTACATGCTTACTATTTTTAGCTACATAATTAAGGCTAACTAGCTTAATTTTTCATCCATCTATTTGTTGATTTATGTTGACAACATCTTGACAGCTTCATTGTTTTTCGATGCTGACTACTACTTCACTTTAGTTTGCAATCTGTTGCACATTTGTGCAGTAAAAAATGACACCTTTAGGTTAATATCATATTCTTTTTTAATCAATCTGTTCGCCAGAATTTGAATTTTTATTGTTTGATTATGGGCCTATCAAAACCATTTAAAAAGACTGTTGAATATGTATTTGATTCCCTACTGAATATGTGATATGATATTTAAGAACTTCATATCCATGACATGATATTTCTTTTGTCCATTTTGTACAAGATGAGACCCATTCCCCTTTTTCGCTATTGGGGAGACCTATTTCTACTTCATCTTTAAAGAGTGAAGAATCCTCCTTCACTCCTGGAAGCTTAGGGTGGCGAGAGACTACCTGATAAACTTAACCACTTATGGCAACACGTAATTTATCTTCTCATTTTGGGATGTTGACATCGGCGGGTTTGACGTTGAGGTCAATATTTTCTAGTACACGAGATCTCTCCTCCTCTACGAGTTAGTAATTTATGCAGGAATTTCTTATAAATTATTTATTATTGATATTTCATCTTATATATATAATTTAACTTAAAAGAATATTTAAATTCTTATGAATTTGAGTTATTATGTAATAATATAATTTTACGAATTTTTGTAGGAAGAGATTTAAATAGGAAATTTAGGTCAATGTTTATAATCTTCATGTATGCTGAATCAAGCTATTTTCATTTGGGTTATTTTTTTTTTCTTTTTGATGTTTTTTTCAGAAAGGTTGTGATGCTCAACACAAGCACAATCAAATATTTTCACTTTGTTCATGAGAATAAAAAGTCTAAAGAAATTAAATAAAATTTTGTATCTTGCACTATTTCATGTAAACTTATGTAATGTAATTATTGATTTTGATTGATATAATATAATTTTTTATATTAATTTATTGTATATTAATAATATCTTATGTTTTTTATATTAAAATTGATAATTTTTCTTTAAGTTATTTTTTTATGTATTTTAATCAAATTAAAAGAACTAGTTGCCCTAAAATAGTTGGAGGTAATAGTCATCCCAAAATTCTCTTAAAGGTTTAGAGACAACAAATATTTCCAAAATTTATAGGACGCCTTGCATTCCTAAAATGATAGGGACAATATTTGTCTTCAATATTTTAGAGACTATAATTATCCCTAAAACTTAAAGATGATAAATCATTCCCAGGATGATAAATATTCTCAAAACTTAAAGATAATAATTGTACCGGTATATAGGGAGGTAATTGTCCCTACATCGGGATGACAATTATCCCTATAACTTAGAGACAATAATCGTTTCCATAAGTTCGACAATCATCAGTGAGCTGTCCCGCATAGCTACGGGGATGAGAGATATGGGAACGTAGCTGGGGGACGCCTATTGAAAACGATTTTCCAAGTTTTAAGTTCATTCAACTATTATCTAATTTGTGATTAATTATTCAAGAAGTGTACATTAATTACAAAATAAAATTGTATCAATCATAACCAAATCGAACCAAAATCAAGATGAAATAGTTCAATCATAAGAACACTAAAAGAAATCCATATTTAAACTATTACCAACTAGATCTGAAAAATCCACACAACAGAAACTAATAAGACCTCGGAACGTGCAAAGGATATGGAACGATCAACAATGAGCATTCTAGTGAAGCCATTGACACAGCGGAGCATTCGTCAACAGAACGACGAAGAAGCTTGTCACTACAGTTACAAAGAAACTTGGTAGTCCCTATGGTGCTTCTCTTAGGTTCACTATTAGCCACCATGTTTCTAAAAAAGAGATTCTGAAGAGAAATTTCTAGAGAGGGAAGAAATATTATCAGTAGCAGAACCAAGTGGCTGGCATGGCTGGAGCCCCCGGCTGGAAGAAGAATTTACCGAGGACTGGCCATGGCCATAGACAAAGGGAGGATGATCAGGTTCCCGATATGATTTTAAGGTTACAGAGGGATAATTTTGAATTCATACTAGAAAAACTCTTTTTGAAAGAGGAACACCAATAGAAAATATTATACCCAAATCTCAAATCAACAAAAAAAATGCTTACAATTAAAATAAAAATATGAGAACAAAAAAATAGAAGAAGCAAATAGATAAATCAAAAGAAAAGAAACCAGTCTCACTTAAAAAAAAAAAGAAAACAGAACCAAATTTTGATTTCCTTAACCTATGAACATCGGTGCAGAAGAGAAGCAAAATAAAACAGCATGAACCTACTTTCCTTCTTTAGCTCTGTAATAATCATTTTGAAAAAGCTTCTTTGCATGTAGAAAAGAGATGTCTCTTTTTTTACCTTTGTTGGTGCTTGATGGATACTGAGAAGAAGTTTTGACGACGGTGTTCTGTATTTTAGGTTTGCTCTTCTTTCACTTTTTTCTTTGTTCCAGACGTTTACTGGCTTTTTCTAATTACTGAGCTACTAATGGATGGGCTCTTAAGAGTAACCACTCTTAAGAAGTTGATTTGCAATTCGTGAGCCCATTCATTAGCATTGAATTATTTTTAAGAGCCCATTTGCTTCACAAAAAGAAAAGAAGTCCATTCCTATAAAGCATTGAATTTATTTTTTTAATGATTTTTTTAAAACCAATCCATATCATTTTCTAGACTTACGAAGTAATCCATAATTTTACAATTATTTACTCTAATTATATTGAAATTAAGCAATCTTTTAATGAATATAAATCATATTTGAAAAATAAATAAATAAAATTATAATGTAAAATAATAGTTATAGCCATTAAAATAATATATATATATATATATATTAGTTAGAATGAAAATTCACAATGACATCGACTGCTGCTATCATCGCGCGTCAATGTTGCCATTGTCTTGAATTACCCCTGAAAATACTTTCTAGTTTGGCCATCGATGATTATCGACAAAATGACAATTGTTGTTTCACACAGCAGAGGAGGTGAAACTGACCGATACAAATAGTGAAGAGCGGCAGGAAGGTGGCTCCAGTTGCACACCACCCTAACCTACGTACCCCTCTCACCAACACCTCCTCCCTAATGAACATCCGATTCAAATATGTCAAAATCACAAGTTCATGCCGACATTAGAAAATTATTTGGGAAAAATAAAAATAAAAATTATTTTACTTTATTTTTTTTTTATTCATATTTTTGTGTTCCTCTTTGTATTTAGACAAAGAATGAATTAGAGAAAATAAATTTATTTGTCCTCCTTTAATAGAAAAATATTAAGATAAAAATGCAAATTCATCACAATTTTCTCTAATCATTATTTTTTCCATTTTATAAGAAAAATAAAGAGTGAAAAACAAGTTATTTTTATTTTTTCTATATTTTCCTTTCAATCCCAACAATGAAAAGTTGCAACACTTTTTTATTTTCTATCCTTATTTTCATTCTTTCTTTATTTTACTCATTTCAAATAAAAGGTTATTGTTCAACTAAAGTAACAAATTAAAAACTTATAAATACCATTCAATGAGGGAGTGGGAGAAGAAGAATAAGTTTAAGAAGATAGAATGAGTATATTGTGTGGCAAACTAATTAATTTTTATAAATAATTCAAAGACACGATACCGCCCAAAAAATAAAAAAATTTTATATGCCATAGAAAAAAATTTAACTTTATAAAAGGAAAAAAAAAAAAAAAAAAGTTTCTATGGCGGACAAAAACCTTTGTCATTGGTAAAGATAATTGTGGTTGGAGCTTTCTGCAATCAGCATTCCTTACGACAACATACTGTAGATTTATCATTAAACTTGTGTTTGGCAGCAATCCACAGGAAGAAAAGAAAATAAGAAAGAAAAATAAATTTTATTTTTTCTCCTTATTTTTCTCCTTCATGTTTGGATAAAAAAGAGGGAAAGGAAAATAATTTTATTTTTTCTTGTTTGGATAACCAAATATGGAAGGAAATGAGAGAAAATATTTAATACATTTTCAATTATGCCCTTTATTAAACAAAACATTTGAATATATAATTATATTGTATAATGATAAAAAAAATAATTATTTTATAATTTAATTGATTTTATATGAAATTAGAATTTATATAATGATAAATATAATGTTAATACGAATAAATTGTAAAATTATTTTTATATTTGAAATGTTAAAAAAATATATTTATAGATTGATTTATATTTTTTAAATATTGAAATGTAACAAAAATATTTTTAAATATTGAAATATTTCCTAGGAATTACCGAGCAAAAATGAGAACAAATGAAGCAACTTTAGACCCGGTAATTAAGGGTGAGCAAACGGGAGATTCGATAGGTTCGGTTAGATTTTTTGCCAAATTTTAATAAACCAAATTTTTATTCTTGAAATCGAACCAAACCGAAATTGTGTTTATAAACCAAACTAAATCGATTTTATAAAAAGCTCAGTTCGGTTTTGTTTGTTTTAATTAAATTACATGTATTTTAAATTTGGTTCGATTCAAATAGGTTTGATTTATTAATTACTTCAGTTAATTCAATTTTTTTGTTTTCTATCTAAAAAACAGAACCAAAAACCTAAAACCGAATTTTTTAAAAATTATAACTGAATAAATTAATTTTATTAAGGGATCAAACCGAATCGAACCGAACCAGCTCGGTTCGATCAATTTTTGCTCAGATTCTGTAATTTTTTACACTATCCAGGGACAAAATAGTCATTTTAATAAAATCTTCTCTTTCTTCTATATTTTCTCTCCATTTTGGAAAGAAAATATAGAAAATAAAATTTGTATTATTTTTCTTATCTCTCATATTTTTCTCTTTTTCTAAATAAAATATTTTATTTTTTCTCTCTTATTTTTTTCGCATATTTTTCTCTTTTCTTATTTTACTCTCTTTCAAGCACAGTAAGAAATGAAAAATCAAAAGATGGAGACTGCCTGTAGACCACGCACTCTTGAAAGCAAACAAAAAGACTAAGACCTGACTTAATCATCATCATGATTACCACGTGCTTCCATTCTCTTTTCAACCCTTCCTTACTTTGCTTCGCATTACTTCTTCCTCCTTTCTCTTTAATTATTTATTTACAGAAGACCCACTGCCACTAAAACAACACAATTTTACTGATTCATATGGGGCCCCAACCATATATAGTCCCTTCACTCGCTGTCGCACCTTGGAGAAATTATTCCATCATCTGAAACACTTTAAAAATAATAATTTTTTTATATTAATAAATATGTAAATTTATTTAAAATTATAAAATTCAATTTCATATTTTTATATAAAAAAATTATTTTCAAATATTTTACGGATGTTAAATAATTTGCCCACATTCTATGGAAATATCATTTTCCGGAATTATTTTCTGAGCAATATCCGAAAGATCTCGTTCAAGATTTTCCAAAACTTCAACACTTGATTCTAACGAAAATGGCAATGGTCCAATGGCTAATGGGTCCAATCCCTTGGAAGAAAATAGTATCATATAGGTTTCTGTACACTCTTTGATGGAAGCAAGCTGTCAGCGTTCTTTGCATTGTTTTTTTTTCTATTGTCTATTCCGGCGGCTGACATTTATTTAAAATTTCGTAAAGATAACTTTATTATGACCAATGAGAATCTTTTTCACGCTCCTGATATGGAAGAGAATTCTCATCCCCTCACCAAAAAATTTACTTGTGTACTCCTGTTCTCCTCCCTAATGAATTTCCAGTTGGTCAAAAAAATAAAAATAAAAAGAATTCATCCCCTTGATCTTGAGTACTTGGGCAGCATAAACATGAACTAATTCAGATAGAAGTCTTGAAATGGGGAATTAAACGTTTAATGCTCTTTTTAGATAATGAGATTTTCATTTTATGAGTGTCAAATTAAATTAATTGTTATTTTTCTCCAGTTAATAAAGCTGTACTACATAACTTATAAATACTAAAATAAATTAATAAATAATAAATTAAATTTTAAATAAAGAATATTAAGAACAAATAAAAACATTAAATTAACTAGTATACAGTTGTCTCGATCAAAATATTAGACATATCATATTTATTTTTAGTGTGATAATTTTACATTTGATTTTGATTGATGTACGTAAAAGAAGCAACTCTAGGGAAAGCAATTCAGATTCTAAATGAATCAAACACTAGGCGTGAATAGTTATTCTGTTTTGAATTTTACTCAATTTTGTTTCTGATTTTAATTCTAATCTTAGAATTTGAACCAAACAAGCTCTTTATTTATTAAATAACTACGACTTATTTGATTCAAAGACATATATATATATATATATATATATATATATATATATATATATATATATATATATATAT
>CATIWR010084245.1:0-31158 GCA_949677035.1 Omphalea diandra | reverse complement strand
AACTAAATATTTGAGGTCCATTTTGTATTCTGATGGTTCTGGATAAATACAATCCATCTTGTTCAGAAAATACAAAAATACTCATGAGCTGAGACCAAAAGGGCGAAGTGACTGCCACAAGAAAACTCACTATATATATATAAATGACTATATATATATATATATATATATATATATATATATATATATCCATGAAATTTTCCGATACATATGATACAAGGAACTAATAAGGGCAAGAGATCAACAGTGCTAACGACAATCTAAGACTTGGCCTGCTGTAATACTTGCCTTAGGACCAAAGCGATACGGTGTGACATATGGTGTTCCAAGAACCTCTCTTTCACTCTCTTATTTCCTCTCTTTCCCATTGTCAGCCTCCTTTCTACATGTGTGGCTAATTTTACGATGTTATTTGCAAGAGGAGTCACACCTTCTTTACCAACAGGATGCAACAAGCCTGTTGTCCCATTCACCACAATTTCCATGGTTCCTCCAGCTGCAGTACCCTGGATTGTTGTCAAAACAAAAACCATAATTTGATTTGGAAAACAAATAATTATGTTCTTGTAAATGTACAGAACTCAAACCAAATGATCCAAAGCATTCCAGTGCTTTAAAGAAACCACTACAAAGACCTGTATGGTTCACATGAACAAAACCTTTACTGAAAGGGCAATAATCAGCGTAATTCTGACTCAACTTGAAAATTTCCTATTCTTCGCATCAAAAGTGAAATAGAACAAGGCAGGAAAATTTTCTGTAAAGTCTCTATTAGAGTCAATCTTCAGAGTGAAAAATGATAACAGAAAACTAACCTTAGCAGCCTCATTTCTTAAAGACTGTCCACATATTTTATTTCAAGTCACAACTTGTGATTTGTCAACACCCCAAAATTCCCCCACTCCCCTTTCTTTTGGTTTTCCCTTTCCAAATTTCATTCAAGTTATACCATGAACAGATTCAAACTGAAACAGATTACAGGAACAGTCATTCCTTTTAACTTCTCAGACAAAAAGAATATTAGGGTGCAAAATAAATTTCAAATGTTATGTTGCCAATGAAACCTCTGGAAACAGAACTAGTAATAGTTTTTTATCTATTGGGCAAAAAGGGTGGATAGGGTGAAGTATTTTGCTTAGCCATAGTGAAGTATTTTGCTTAGCCTGAGGCTTACCAACACAGGCAGTTGAAAGGCCATTGCTTCAATTGTAATCCTCCCAAAGCACTCTCCACGGGCCTACACATTAATACAACTTTAAATTTCAGTAATGAGACAACTGTATAAAAAAAAAAAAAAAATACACACATGAATTCCAGGCAAACAGAAAAGCTGACAGGAAGAAACATGAAATCAAAGAAAATCAATATGACAAAACTTGAAGATAGAGAGCATTAATACACAAAGTGCAGCCAGCCAAATCCTTACTGCATCCAAATAACCAAGAAACCAAGTGAGGATATGCAACTCTCAAATCATTATGTTCCATCTATTTTTTAAAAATAAAATAAAATAAAATAATATGTAACTTTTTCTAGGGATACAGCATTACTAAGATTACAGTGGTGTCCATCAGCTAGTTTAGAATATGGGAAAAGGTACCTTAAAAGGAAATATTTTATATGGGAGTAAAAGATTTTTTTTGTTCTTTTCTAATGCATTAATTCATTAATTGATCGGAAATATTACTTCCAATCAATAATATCAATCTGAGATTGTTTATATTGTCTTCTATATAAACAATGAAATTTAAAAAAAAAAATCATAGATAGAAATAGATAAACAACCTAAATATTGCCTCCTATAGAAATGAAAAACAAATATTAGGATTAACCTGAGAGTTCTGAACAAGAACATCAATAGAGGCCAAATATGGAGCAACTGCCAGAGTTTTATTTATAAAGTGAACATGGCCTTCAATCTTCTTCTCCTGAACAAATTTACGCAGCTCTATTTCGAACTTTGTCTGAGCATTCATGTCACTTCCCACAATTACTGCATGCAATGATGGCACCTGCAGTTTCTTTCCTTGGATCAGTTGCAGACTCTCATAAAAAGCACGAAGAAAGAGATCCTGGCCTTTCCCACGTGAAACACCTGCAATGGAATTTCCTAGTGCTCAATAAATGAAAGATTTGCATGAAGAATGTAAGACAAAATGACCATTGGTAATTGGAAACTAAACTGCTAACACCGTGCAACAGAATTGTATAGGGTAGTAAAAAGGCACCATTCCATATTGTCAGGATGGAAAAGTAAATCTATTGATCCAAATGAAGTTGCGGGCATCCAATACCAACAAAGTATACACCAAATGTGTTGATGAACAAATAAATTAAGCAGAACAGACATTAAAGCAATGTTGTTGTTGGTAACAGAGTTTTTAAAATTAGTATTGAATTCAGTGAGAAAGAGATTTGATCATTGATGGCAGAGTTGACACAACAATTGACGCAGAAAGATATTCAACAGATTGCACACTACTTGTCCCTATTCATGACGCCTATATCAAGAGATAGCTGGCATTCAAGATCTAGTATAATCTGATGCTTGTGAAAATCAACACTTTACTTGATGTAATGGGAAAAATATAAAACATGCCCATTGTCTTAAAGGAATAGATCTACTCACCATCAAACCTTGAAAGAGATCGAGAATGCCATCTTTCCTTACCAATTTACCAAACAAAGATAAATTAACAAGTTTCCTTTTCTTTAGGAAAAGGATCAACACATCCCATTCATATATGAAATATATATCAGCAGACCACCTAGTTGAAACATTGAACTCATTAAAATTTGAGCTCTACATGGAAGGGACTCCAGCATCACTTGCTACAATGATATTACTGATGGTGCTTTTTTTTTTTAGGGCCTCTTTTTTTTTAGGGCCTCCCTAATACTCTTATTAAATTAAGGCAGAACAAAAAAAGCTTCTGTATTAGCAAACAAGTGCCCATACAACATAAGTTATAATTGGTAATAAACTGACCCAGGTGAACATACTATTTATGATGGCAAAAAGCAGATCGTCATTTCTCACTCCGAGAGATTCCCGGACATGCTCATGGAGAACCCGTTTGGCAACGCTATCTTCAGCTACTTCCATAAGGTCCTTACTGTTTCCAAGGTGCACAACATAAGTTTCAGGCATTCTAATTCTGCAATCAAAACAAGGCAGATATGAGATTTGGAACATTAAAAAATGTATGTGGAAAATGCAATATAAATATAGTTCAGTGTGGATTGATAAACAAAGGTAAAAGAGAAGACTACTAAAATATAGAAGTGTTGGTGTTAATTAATGCACAGTAAGACAGAAACTTACAAAAGTAAGAAGCATACCCTAACCGCTCTTCAGTCCTGTTCTTCCAGTACTCTGCTGTTGTATGTGAGTCAATCATAGCACCTGCAACAAAAGGGAGGTGCTTAACATACTCTAGTTTGAAATAATGCCCTCGCATTTCATGAATCCACCAAAGAACCTTTGGTAGAACTTGTTGAACATTCTCCTTTAGAACGGCATCCAGCCACTTCCCAGCAACAGCAGTATTTAAAACAACCAAGTCGGCCTTAAGAGCTATATCTACAGTTTGCTGACCTTTTGCAGGGAAGACCTAACAATGATACAATATTCGCCATCAGGAAGATCATCAACAAGGCAATCAGAATTGTAAAGACATGGCTTCTCTGTTTCAGCATAGAAGAAAGACAACCCCAGGGTTAGACTAACCTTACAGGTTACTTTGTTTGCCAAAGTTTGAATCTTGACGCTACCACAATAATACAAAATTAACCATCAGGAAGACCATACACAAAGTGCTCAGAACTCTAAAGATAACAACCAGATTCTCCTTTTAAGCATAGAATAAAGACAACAAAGACAACCCCGGGATTCGTTTGGCTTGTTCACCAAAGTTCTAACCTTGGGGCCAGGACAAGGTATGTATTTTCCTATCTTGCAAATCCCCTTCTCAACGGTTCTATCACTTAACCAAGACAAAAAATCTACGACACAATCTCAACTGTTTTGACAAATACTAGTTTTCTGAGCACCCCAATACTTGTTATCCTCACCAAAATCATGTGAACAAAGTAATACAGACCCATGTCCTGATTTTCTAAGCTAAAATATAAAGAAGTAGCCACATTATGAGCTAAATGCTAGTCAATGGAACTGGGTTTTAGTAAAAATTTGATCTTTTCCAATAGGTAACATTAGACAGTTGACAAAGATAAAAACTTGATTTTACCTGCATTCCACGGTCCAACATTTTACTCTCCAAACTGTAGATAACCTCATCAGGTTGGACTGGTTTCTGATTAGTAATCCAAACAACATCCGCACCAACACCTCTTAACAGAAACGCCAACTCCATCAACAACAATGGTCCGCCTTTTTTCACCACACAAATTTCAAACCTTTAGCACTCACATTTTCCCGAGAAACAGACAGAAAAAAAAAAAAAAACAAAGACATTTCCAAAAAAGAAAAAGCCAAATTCAGTTACCAGAAAGAGACAGCTCGTGGGAGACGAGCAGAACCAGCTTCGATTTCATGAAATCAAGAGGATTGGATTTAAAAGTAGAAGCTGATGATGACTTTGTGGTTTGTTTTGGTTCTTCAAAACGGTGTGTATCAGAAGGAGAGTGATAGCAGGAATCGAAGGCGGATCTGGTGAAGAAGAAGACCATAGCGGTTGATAGAGTGAATAATGCTGCAATCATCAATGGCCATCGTTTCTTCATCCACGCGGTTGATTGTTTTCCCATTTTTAGGGTTTATTACTATGATTTTGCAAGTTTATACCGCAGATTGCTTCCCGATGATCGATTTCCAGAAATGGTCACCGCTCCAAGCGACAGTAGTAGGTGAGGAGAAAGACTGGTTGTTTGGGCCTTAGTTTGGGCTTCCCGTGCTTTCGAAAGTCTTGGGCTGCTGGCTTTCCCTGGTCGTCGAACGACAGGTCGAGCAGTTTTCTGCAAATTGTCCTGTCATAGAGTGGAGTATAGTTTGCGTTTTGTTGACTTAAAATTACTATTTCATCCCTCAGTGTTAACCTAATTCACGAATTAATTCCTCGTCCATTCTCCATTTTGATAAAGGACAAAACTTTTCTGCTCACGAAGCTTTATAAATTTTTCTACGCCTTGATATATATCAAAATAATGCTTTGTCATATGTTAGAAATTTCATTTAAAAAATAAATTTTGAAATTTTGAAAACTGAAAATAGTGTATAATTAATTTTTTTTATTCTTTTTATTTTTAATATTGGTTTAAATTTCACACTCTTTCTAATTAGTTTTTCCACTTCGTGATTGCATGATCTTTTACCACATATTATGCAGTAAAAAATTCTTACAATATGGTGAATAGAAAATTTTTATCCTTTGATAAATCTATTAAAATATCTAATTTTTTGTCTCATCAAATATAATAGTTCTTTCATTAAACTTTTTATTAAATAAACATTAAATATGATTTTTCTTGATATAAAGTCAAAATTTTCTTTTGTATCTCTTAAATTAGTTACTCCTATAAGACACTAGAATCAATCAATTATCAAAAATACCAAATCTCAAAATTGATATATACTAAAAGGAAATAATAATTTACAAAAAATTATATTATTTTCTTATATATAACATCAATAAGTATCAAGTTAATTTGCCAATCACAACAATAACAACTAAAATAAATTTAGTTATTATTTCTCTCGTACAATTTCTTTTACAACAATGCCATTAGTATAACTTTTAAACAAAACACTTTTAATGGACTCAATTTACTTCATATTTAAAATCAAATTCAAGAAATATTGAACTCTTTCTATTTTGTAATATCTGTCTTTTTATAGTTGTGTACTTAGATTAATAAAATAATTAATTAAAAATAATTTTAATTGATATGAATTAATATGTTTTTAATTGTTTTCAATTAAAATTTTACACTAACAATAGTAAGAAGTATTTAATTAAAAATGAGAGGAAATGATGATGAGAGTAAATTTGAAAATAAATAATTAATGTTACATTCGTCCTGTAAAATGACAATTATGTTAGAATAATTTTTTTTTTTAAAATGTTAAATATTGTAAAACAATTGGAGTAATTAACTTTGTATGTGAATCTCAAGTAATAATAATTTATGACCCCATTAATATCAAATTCATGACCTAACCAACTTCATTAACTAAATTAGATAAAATCAAGTAAGCTTTGGATTCACCATTTTCAATTTCTTTCTCATTAGGTCGCTGTCAATTGACGGCAAGTTCTTGAGTTACCGCTATTATTGTACCGCGGTAAATTGCAACTGCGAAGACCCGCCATTAATGCAGGCAAAAAAAAAAAAAGGAAGATGATGATCAATGGCTATAAATTTTGAGAGCTTGCCTGGTCTAGTTAGTGCATGTAAATGGACCTTGCATAGACTCTGTAAATGACGGTGGTCTGTATTCATATAAATCAATGGCTATAAATTTTGCGAATTCTATTGAATCTATTCCCTCAAAAAAAAAAACAAAAACAAAGTTTGATTTTTGAGAGCTTGCCTGGTCTAGTTAGTGCATGGTGATGGTCTGACAGGGAGCTTGGATGATTTAATTTGTGGATTTTTTTTTTTTTCATGTTTCAACTCAATGGAAAGAGAGGGGGCAAAACTTCATTACTAATATTAATAATAAAGCAATTAATTAAGGGAAATGTGCTCAATTAATACTTTTATAAACTTTTTAAGTAAATGACTTGTATAGAATTTTATAAATTTTTTAATGATTTTATGAAATTTATAAAATTTATGAATGATTTTTAAAAAATTTATTTTAAAAGTTTATAAATTTTTTGAGAAATTTTGAGAGAATATGAAAAAGATTTTTTTAGATATTCTGTATTAAAAGTCATCCAAAATTTATAAAAAGTCTATTAATTATAAAACTCAGTGACTTTTTGAATATAATAAAATTTAATGAATTTTATAGAAGTTGTAATTGAGTACATCTAAATTTTTATACATTTTTAAAAGTTTTTAAAAATCTCGATTGAATATTTTCTGATTTTTACTAATTTTTTTAAATCTTTAAAAAAATTTTAATAATCCTTAATGTTTATAGAGTTTTTATAAGTATTATTAAATATTCTTAATTTTTAAAGCCATAAAATATTTAATTCTCTAATTCAATACATCTTATTAAGAAAGAAAGAGGTCGATGATGAAAGTACATTTGAAAAAATCAATTAATATTACACTGGTATACTACAATAATAACTACATTGAAACAAAATCTTTATACTCCGCTTTATAATATCTGTCTTTTTAGAGTTGTGTATTTACATTAATAAAATAATTAATTTTAAATAATTTCAATTAATATTGACTAATATACCCTTAATTGTCTTTAACTAAAACTCAGCACTAATACTAATAAGAAAACATTTAATTAGAATAGAGAGAGATGATGATGAGATAAATTTGAAAACAAACAATTAATGTTACATTGTTAATGTATAGTGATAATTATTAGATATTCTTAATTTTTAAAGCCATAAAAATCTTTAATTCTCTAATTCAATACATCTTAATAAGAAATAGAGAAATTTATGATAGAAATAAATCTGAAAAAAATCAATTAATATTACATCGATATTCTACAATAATAGCTACATTGAAACAAAATTTTTGTAGTTTCTCTGTTTTACAATATCTGTCTTTTTTAGAGTTGTACATTTAGATTAAAAAAATTAATTATAAATAATTTTAATCAATATTGACTAATTTACCCTTAATTATCTTTAACTAAACACTAACACTAATAATAAAATATTTAATTATAATAATAAAACATTTAATTATAATAGAGAGAGGAGATAATGATGAAGGTAAATTTAAAAAATAAATAATTGATGTTATATTGTTAATGTAAAATGACAATTATTAGATATTCTTAATTTTTAAAACCATAAAAATTTGTAATTCTCTAATTCAATGCATCTAATTAAGAAAGAGAGAAGTTGATGAAAAAAGAAAATTTGAAAAAAAAATCAATTAATGTTATATTGATATTCTACAATAATAACTACATTGAAACAAAATCTATATACTATTTTCTATTCACAATATCTATTTTTTACAGTTTTACATTTAAATTAAAAAAATAATTAATTAGAAATAATTTTAATTGATATTGACGAATATTCTTAGTTGTTTTTAATTAAACTCTATTAATACCAATAAAAAAATGAAAACAGAAAAATAAGATGATGATAAGAGTAAATTTGAAAAATAAATAATTAATATTATATTTTTAATATCAAATAATAATTATATTAAAACAAATTTTTTTTTAAAATAATAATGTAGACAATATTAAATTTGTTCGATCTCTTTCTCACACGGGCACACATATATATGAAACATACCATTACCCTATGCTTGTATTTGAATCGGTGGCAGTAACAATCAAGTGCTTAACAGCCCACATGTAATCATTATATGTAGCCTATCGACATACATCTAATCGACAATGCGATTTGAAGGTGCAACAGATGCAAATAAACGCCAGAGAACGAAATCAAAACGCGACTCAGTAACAACCACTGACAATACCAATGACAATCTTTGTTCGCACCTCGGAAAGAAGGAAGCAGAGAAAAGTAGCAGACAATTAAATCGAAAGACAAGCCGAACCCGATAACAAGAAAAAGGAGGAGAACAAGCATTTTTGTTTTCCTAGGTTGAGTGAGTTTAAGAGAAAATGGGAGCAGAGAGGAATAAGATTCTGGTGGGTTTGGTGGTGGCTATTTTTCTTGGAATTGCAGTTTACTTCAGGCTATGGTCCATTGATTATGCGATTTCATCTGATGACGCTGAGTTGTTAAGGTTTTTCTCTTTATGCTTCTATTACCTTTCTTATTTTAAGTTTATATCTTTGCACCATATTCCCATTGATCACCAGAAAGCTTTTCTTTTAATGGTGGTTGGGTTTAATTTAGGTGATTGCTTTGATGGGTTTTCTTCCATTTGAGGAAATGTGAAATTTACCTGTTAAAAGTTTCAAACTTTTATCAGATTAATGAGTGGGAGTGTTTGCACTATCAATTTTGGACAGATACATTTATTATCAGAAATTCATTGAATTGGTATCGCAAATTTATGCAGAAGCTGTTGGATATTGATCTATGTCAGTGTTAGTTTACACTGCATTTACCACAGTCTTTATGGCACAGATGGTATTAGGATGGTTCCTTGGTTAAATTAACATGAGGGAGTTTTGATACAGTTGAATGGAGAAGCATTTAAGATTAGATCTTGATTCAAATTTATTATGAGATTCAGTATAATGTAGGTTCACTGATTTATTTATTCATAATGCCTTTTCCTTCTCTCTGAATAGTCTTCAGTTAGAGCCTGATTTGTTCCAGTTGTATTTGTTGCTAAAATTCTAGAGTTTCTGATAGGAAGTTGGTAAATTTCTAAGAATTTCCCCTGAAGGGATCTCTTTTTTCCTCCCAATGTTTATATCCTTGATTAGATTTACTTTATGACATTAATTACTTTTATTTGTGCTCTGTCATTCAATTTAATGATTAAGGTCTATTGCTTTTCTTTTTCCCATCTTTTAACCATATGGTTTTCTTGTCTTGAAACTTTGTAGAAGACAGTTTGATCTGGCCAATAGGGAAGCAATGGATGAATCTGCTGAGTGGAGAATGAAATATGATGAGGAGGTGGAGAGGGCTGCGAAGTGTGATAAAGAACTGATAGAGGTGTGCTTGCCATTAATCAGTTGTTTTATTATCTGCATGAATGAGATATATCATAATTAGGATTTATGTTTCTGTGCTGCTGCTTCATCGAACTTTTTCATTATGGAGTGGGTTTTTACCTTTCAATGTTGCATTTACTGGAATAGGCATATTGTTTGATAGTTGGATTATCATTTTTTTGAATTTTTGAACCATTCAATCCAAAAGGCTCAGAATGAACGGTCTACATATCTGTGTGTGAGGAAATTCATGGACTTTATTTGTTAAATGAATCATCTCATACGAGAGCACTATGTTTTCATATCTTTTGATTGGTTATTTTGTAGTTCCTGGCCTTTTCATATTTGAATCATGCTTGGTGGTTGAACAGGTTGCTTGTGGGCATTGTTCTAACTTGATGATTTAGGTAGATAAAAAATGACTATCTCTTGTAGTTCTGTATTTTCAGGGATATATTTTAAGATAGTTGGAAGAAAATTTCCCCAGTCTTCAGTAAATTTTCCTTGAGCACCTTAGGATTCTACCAAAATGTCTGCTTGCATTGCTTGAAAAATGCTTTTCTAGTTGTTTTGTGGAAAACCTGCATTCTTAAGATAAAAAAGTGGGCCCAAAAAAAAAGGGGAAGAGCTCTCTATTCCCGGTTTTCCTGTAGCTGAATCCTTCAGAACCACAAGAATACTTAGTTAGAATGGGATTCCAACTCAGCATCTTTTGAAATTTTGAGAATAGTTGTTCTTTGGAGAGCATGGTATGATGAAAGTTGTAAGTTGTGTACTGCAAGGTTTTAAGCACCTTAGCAAAATGTATTTTTTGTAATTGTTAACACATTTGCGACCACAGAGCTTTGTTCCATGTAGGATTTTCTTGTCTGATTTCATTTACAGGAGTATAGGACTTGAATTATGAGCCTGTTGCGTATGAAGACTGAATATGCATTTACATTTTGTCCTGTGACAGATAAAGCAGAAAGTGGAAGATGCTGTTAGTACTAATCAACAACTAGTAATGCTACAAAAGGTAAGTCTTTAACATTGAATGTCCTAATGCTTAATTTCTCATATGCTTTTCACCTGATATACATACTTTGGTTGAGATCCCCCTCAACTGATTTTCTTGATTGCTGGTCGTTTTGCAGTAAACTCCAAATTAAATGCCTTTGTAGTTGTTTTCAATTACATAATTTAGGTTGCTCTTAATGCCAACATACTGCCAAGTTTTATTAGTTGCTTATGAAATCCAATTGAAGTACAATTGTAAGGTACTAGTTAATTAGGATCTCCAGTATAAGAAAAACCACCTTAATCATAATTTTTTCTTTTTTTAATTAATTTTTTATACCTTTGATGGTCGAGGAAATTGCAGAATCCGGTTCTTATTAATTAAGTTTACAGGATATCTTCAGTTTGAAGTTTTCTTTAAAAGAACTTTTGCTGACAAATTTTATCATTAACAGGAAAACATGGCTCTAGTTGAACGGATGGAGGCAATAAAAAAGGAGCTGGAGGCTGCAAAGTCAAAATGTCACTTGTGATAGTCAAGCTAGTTGAACAGGATTCTAGTTTTAATCTCCATGTTTTATCCTGTGCCTGAATTGGTTCTTTAGCAAGGAAAGCATATGCTGAGAAAATCTTGATGAGGTAAATTGCCGTTTCTGTTTGAGTTCTACCAAGGAAAAGGCCTTTTTGAATGATATATCTTGTTTTTCCCTCACATACATGTAAATCCATATCTAGTGTCAGTTTTTTAGTTACGAGATATTCAGGGAATAACTCTGCTATATTATTAGCCAAAATGCATCCAAATTTCTTGCCTCATCCCTTCCTTAGTCTTGGACACTGGGGAGAGGAAGAATTTATTACCTTATGTTGCTCCATGCTCAATGATGTACATTTACAATTTGCATGAAATTCATGTCTGTACAATCTCAAACTTAAAGATGTGCAACCGCTACATTTTACAATAACTTTGTTGGGATCCTTGTTAATAAACATGTAGCCAATTGGACATATGGAACTTCTTTTGGTACATGTAGCCAATTGGACATTTTCCATTTATGGAGTGAGGAGAAATGTTGTGAGAAAGGGTGTTGAGAATTGAAACAAATAGAAAACAAGGGAGAAGTTACTATTCTTTGGTAAGTTGATGATAAGTAGAGAAGCTTTCTCGCAGAGACAAGCTCTATAAGACTACAACTAGCACAGCTCTGATGTAAGCTCTGATATAGTGGTCTCATTGCTCTTTAGGCAATCAATTAACGCAGTCAGATGGTGGTGATTTTGTGGCTCTTTATGGTGGTGATTTTGTGGCTCTCTAGACATTTTCTTTTTCGAGCTTGTTAAGCTACAGTTACTATGCAATAAGAAGGAAGCTATTCTATTTTGTTAGTAGTACTAGCGGAGAAATCAATTTATGTTTTGGCTCGAAGATCACGGAGAAATTTTGTGATAATCTGCACAAATACTTCATTGTTGTCAGGTTGACTTGGGGATGGAGGGACAGTAGCACTGCTGCTCCCTCTAGAACTCTATCAGAGCATACACTTTGAACCCAGTGAATATATGGCAACATAAATTAGTATAATTTAAACAGACGTCTTACAATATGAATATGCTTTTAATAAGACGTACCAAAGAAAAAGCTTTTGATAACAAAGTCATGACTGTATTCCATTGTCACCAGTGTAAACTCACGTAAAGTTTTTTTTTTTTTTGTGTACAAATTGGATGGCCATGAAACCATTCACACATTTTTCTTGTTCTTAAATAGGTTCATAAATGGCCAATGCTTACAGAACAAAAGCAAGAGCATAGAAAAGATTGACATGCATATATTATAACAACAAAAGAGCTGAAAGAACTTACTGAAGATAGTCTTCATCGCTTTTGTGGTCGGGTTCTACTGTTCATCATCTCAATCAACTCGTCAAACCGAAAAAAGAAAACCGCAAATTAAATTCTTTTGAGTATTTTTTCACCTATGCAGAAGATAATTAAGAGCACCAATGAGAAGAGAATAAGACTATTGCCAAATAAAGTTCACAAAATTTTATTAACGGTTGTAACTACTATCCGCAACGATATACCAAAACAGAAGAAATAGCGACTTCCCATTGTATGCAAAGAATTGACAAAAATATTACCCATTAAAAAAATTAAAAGACTTAAGAGAGAAGCTAAGGGGGTACACTACAAAATAAAGGTTTAGCACACGTACAAGGAAATATCAAACTTCAATCCTATTTGATGGGGTGTGAGAGTTACAGAAAATTGGTGAGCTGGTCCATTGTTTCGCTAGCACAGATGACAATGAAGTCTAATAAAAACTGAAATACAAGCAGTCGTATAAGTGACTTCAATTAAATATACAACGAAGTTGATCTGAATTAAATGCCCAACAAAGGTGACAATGGCCAGTAAGAAAACAAATCATTTTCCCAGGTCCATCCAAGTCAAGTCAATAGTTGAGACACACCTACCCAACCAAATACTGAAAATAGCGATGGACTGAATGTCTATCATCAATGCTCAAACATTCAGATTAGTGAAACATATACATCAAACAAGATAATGGCTTATTTTGGAAATTTTGTTAGTTTTATCTTCCTGGCAAGTGTCATATAAACAAGAGAAACTGGTATCTCATCATTATATCTGCAACCACTTTGTCAAGTCACCCAAGTTGCTTCTTGGACTTTCACTGACTATGAAAAGATCATGAAACATAAATATACATATTTCAGGAACAATCATCATGGATCTGTAACCGAAAACAGAATTGCATCATGTCCTTTTAGAATGAGATTCATCATCACTCAACCAATCACCCTAAACTCTGCTTCCATTTGCATATAAGATGCGCTTAGATGACAACTTCTCAAAACCTCGCTGGACTGGTAAAGATCACGTCCAAAACATTAGATTTGGTTCTCTTAAATGCTCCAAAATTACGTCATTCCGTTTCTCCAAGACAAGAAGCGAAAAGGTAATGGTAAGAAGAAATGAAACTAACTAAAACTCCACCATTTAAACAACATGAAATAATATTTGTGGCTCAAGTTTATCATACATATATATATATATATATATATATATATATATATTGAGTTCAGGTGACAACGTAGTGAAGCATCTCAACAATCAAGATAAGCTACCAAACATATACTGATATTGCGTGAAAGAAAAATGGACATAAAAGCCATGCTAATTTGAGCAATTACTACGTAAACCAATTCCAATTGTACAATCAAAAGTACTGTACTGTGATTGATGATCTCAAGATTGAAACTCAGCCTAACCAAATTGTAAAAAAAAAAAAAAAAAAAAAATTTATCCGCCTATGAGGCAGTTGCAATCAAATCTCCATGGAGCATCATAGAGAAAAAGAGTGCAATAAAATATAGTTCCTATTCACTAGATTATATCTACCCATTTTTATTGGGAAGCCAATGACCAGAAATTCATGAGAAAAGATGGTGTTATCGCAAACCAGCTAATAAATGCCATGGCTGTAGCAGTTTCAAGCCTAGTGCAAAGGTTTGCAGAACACTTATTGTTAAAATCATCGCCAACAAGGACTGTGATGCCAGCACATGCGCTGGCAGCTGCAAATGTGAGGGTTGACGTAATCTGCACAAGAGAAACACATTTCAACAAGTCAGAGACAAATTTAATTCAAAAACTCATGTAGTGTAGAGACATATGATTGTGCTGCCAAAAGAACAGTAAATACTGTACATGGGTTCAAATCCACTTGCAGAAAGATTAAAATCAACCATCCTCACTTCTTATTGAAAAAAAAAAAAGCAAAAATTCATGACAAACATTTGGGTCAGAAAAGGATATATATGGAAGACAGGCTGTGCTGTGAACTGCAACAACTATCATGATGAATGCGCTTTTTCTTCTTCTTGCATGAGATAAAAACTGACAACTATTGTTCAAACATCCATGAATAAGAATTAACTAAAACAAGTTTAGCTAGCTACAAAACATTCAGATATGCAAATAATATGCAAATGTATATTAAAAGATCTCCATTACAAACAAAGTAAAGCATAGCAAAATAACTCGAGAAATCAGAAACAAGAGCAATGATTATTATTATTCACACGGAAACATAACATATAATACAAAAACACCAAGTTCTTCAGTCACTAGAAATTCATCAACAAAAAAACTAGGCTCAAACATCACAAATTAACTGAGTTTTAATACGTCAGATAAAAATTCATCCAAGTTAAGTAAAATGGAATGACATGATGAGTAAGAATCAGACGGTAAAGCAATTTACCCCATCACCAATTGTAAAAAGGCGAACGACAAAGAGTTTGCGGAGGCTTCTTCTGACCAAAAGCGCATAGACATCAACAATCGCCAACGACAAGCTCCATGCCATTTGCAAGCTAACGGCAATCACTAGGTAACTACAATATTCATATTCAAATGTTAAAAATATAAATACAAGTTCAATTTATCATTTGAAAAATTGTGTGTCAGAGAGTATACCAAAAGGCAGTGACAGCGCGGAAATCGTCAGCGGTGGCCATGACGGAAACAGAGGCAAGAGCGAAAGCGAATTGAAGGAGACGAAGAATAAGGCCGCCGAGGGTGCCAGGCATGCCTTGAACATCCTTCATCCTCATCCTGGGCCCATTGAGCGGGCCATCGGTGAACGGTGGGGCCTCCACTGGATGCACCATTGGCCGACTCCCAGTCATCATCATCCTCCTCCTCCTGCTAATTACTGATTACCAATCTAAATAATTCACCGATCATAAACACATCAAAGAAGAAGAAGAAGAAGAAGAAGAAGAAGAACGGAAGAAAGGAATTTGAAATTTCGATTTCTTTATTCTGATTATGGATTTTCCTCTTTTTTCATTTTTTTTTTTTCTAACTTGTCGAGTTAGTGAGTGCAAAGTGGAGACTGACTTTTTCTTCTTCTTCAATGCCGTTGCCGCGTTATTTTCCATGTCCATCCCATCTCCACCGTTTATGTTTAAGTCCAGTAATACGATACCGTTTCAAACTAAGTTCTTTGTTTTTTTTCCCCAAAAGATTCTCGCCACGTGTGCAACTTTCATCTCCACCGTTCATTCCTTCTCAGTTTAATCCGTCCCCTAATACAAATTTTTTAAAAAGGATGCTCGCCACGTGTTCCACTTCAATCTCCGGCCCTTCATTCTCAATTTGAAACGGCATCGTTTTCCCACAGTGATTTGCCTTTTAATAGGTCAAAGGCGGCGGCGCGTTTAGATATATGTATGTGGCCAGTGGTAAAGGTTGAGGTGAATATTTGGATTTTGAGGCTTCGAGAATTAGGGATTGAACATGTTGGAGGTTGTGCTGAACGACAGGTTGGGAAAGAAGGTGAGGGTCAAGTGCAATGAGGACGACACGATAGGGGACCTGAAGAAGCTGGTGGCGGCGCAGACAGGAACACGAGCTGAGAAGATTAGAATACAGAAGTGGTACACCATCTATAAGGATCATATCACTCTTAAGGATTACGAGATCCACGATGGCATGGGCCTCGAGCTCTACTACAACTAACAAAGGTCTCACCTTTCTTCCTTCAAATTTTTAGTTTGATCAATTCTTTATATAGGTAATTAGTTTCTGATTGACTTCGAATAATCTAATCAAAATAGTGTAATCCAGTTTTATTTCAAATTTTACTGATTTGATTTGTAATGTTGAAGTCTCCTTACGAATTCTGTGGTTAAACATATTCAGTTTTTGAGACTAGAGATTGCCTTTAATGCTTATTTGCCAAAGTTTCAGAATGGGTGTATCATGAAGTTACTTTTCTTTATTTTGGTTAGAAACTTAAAAACTCTCTCTCTCTCTTTCTCTCTCTCTCTCTCTCTCTCTCTCTCTCTCTATATATATATATATATATATATGAACATGATCCTTTCTGTTGTGGGTTTTTCTTTCGTCACCTCGAAGTCTCAAGTGATCAAATATATTTACTTTCTTTGCTTTTAGTTTTGCTTAGGGGGCTCAAACTCAAGTAGTTTTCTTTACATACCCATATGATGCATCTCTGCTTCGATGAAAATGGTCTCTGAAATTCTTTCACCCATTTAGAGATATCCATGTAATGTAATTGTTAATTGAGGATTGACTTTAATGAAAGAAAAATTGATTAATGAATACTTCTGTTTGTTGTTAATCAATTTGATTCAGCAATCATGGTTCTCTGCTGCGGATGACATAATCTGTGGTCCATCTATTGGAGTTCGGAATCCCTTGCCCTAACAACATCTAAAGCTTGTCTCTAGTTTGTGACATGACTTCTCATTTGCCCAACACGTGAACACCAATATTGTTTGCTTTATTCTTTTTTCCTGCATCTAGATGTCTAATCCCAAGAGGTCCAGTTTATTAAGTTCCTTCATTGTGTGCTTTACGTATGATCTTTGTAAAGGAATAAATAATTATGCATCTTCGCCCATAGTTAGCAACTTCATGGTAGCAGGATAAAATGGGTAGGTCATAGCTTTGTTGTATGTTTAGATTAATGTGATTTCTCAATATTCAGATTTACAACACTATTTGTTCTTCAGTAAATTCCATCAATGTTAATAGTTAATTAAAGATTTAATTGATCAATTAATTAAAGATTTAATTGATCACTGTGCTTTCTGCACAAAACATTCTGGTGCACTTGTACCAGAGTTGGTGATTTTTGGCCCTACCCAGCAAACATTTTAGCTTGTCTCTAGGTCATATAACATGGCATCCCCCTTTTCTCTTCCATTAGGAAGTTATATGATGCTGAAAATCTATCTCACGGAAAACAACAAGAAGTGGGGGAGTGGTGTGATGGTGTGTTGAAGCCAAAACACATCTGAATCTGTTCTGAACACTAACATCCTTTGTACAGTTCTGAATACCCAATCCATAAGATGTGGTGAAGAGAGTATTACCAATGTGATATCTCTGTGTATTATCATCACTGAATTGTCTGTGTCAACATGACAGTTTTTTAAACTAGAGATTACATATGTAGTGTTTTTATAGGTAGTTGCCAAAGTTTGTGCTTGGAGATCTGAGCTTTAGAAAAGTGATGTCATGAGTTTCTTTTGCCTCTTTGAATAGGAACTCATAAAGTTTCTTGTAGGATGAAAATGATCTTTTTCTTTTGATGGAATTTTTTGTTGGTGTTGTTTGTAAAACTGTGGCAGGGTTGACACCTTTGTATATTTCTAATACAAAAAGGATGCTGAATGCGTCTTGTTTTTCTGCATTGATGTCTCGAGAGGTTCATTTCATTTACTGTCTTTGCCTTTAATTTTGTTCATGGTAAGCAACTTCATGATAGCAAAAGTAAATGGGAGAATGAGAGATTCTTCATGTATTAGATAAAATTGATCTCTGAATATGCACATTTACGTCTTAATTCATCCTTTCAGCTATTGGGAAGTGTCCACTTACTACTAGTTCATTAGGGATTGAGTTTATTAGAAAAAGGTTGATTAATGAATTTTTAGTTCTGGGGTCCATGTACTAGAATCAGAAATTCATTGCCCTAACAATATCTGAGCTAACGACATGACTTCTCATTTAGTCTTTCAGTAGGGCATTATGGATCATGATAAAATTCGTCTGAGATTTCTTTTTTAAAAAAAAAGAAAGAAAGAAGGGGGCACATATTGGTTTGCGAACCCCAATAGCTTTTCTACAAGCTCTGCTTTGAACAGTTTTGGAAACCCCAATAGTACAGATATAACTAAGAGAGATTTATAATGATCTCTCTATTGTCTTATAAAAAATCATTCCCTGTGTACCGTCAAAGGTAACATTAAGAATGCATGAGCGATGACCGGTGGATTTTGATTGTTGGACCTTAGCTGAGAATAAGATGTTAATCTTTATTTCTTATTTTTATAGGAACTGAAGCCAGAACAAATTAATATCACTCTTTTGCATTATAAATCTATGTCAGATTGTCTTTGTTTCTTTCCTCTTGAATGCACAAAATAAAGATATTATGGTTGAACTTTAGAGCAATTGAGTTGTTTATTTCTTGAACATGGTCAAGTTTGAGTGAGAGATGCGATCTATGCTGTCTAGGAAAGTCAAAAGTGAGTTGACATGGTGTATTATACACATGGTTCTCTTTTCTTTTATCCCTTTGTTAGGCTAAGGAATTGAGGTAGGGGCATTTAAATTGGAATCTTTGGATGTGTTTTTCATTGTAGCTTTTTCTTGGAAAAAGCTTATGTAATTACACCTTTTTTATTTTTACTAGCTTTAATTAAGAGTAACACTTCTGGTGAATAGTAGCTTTTATAGATTTAGATGCTATTTATATGTATGAACTCTCTTTTTGTCTTTATTCCGCTCATGCCCACACACAAAACATACATTTGTTAACATGGCATATGTTCTCATTCTAGTATTTGTGTATGTACAACTTAGGCATGTTCCGGGTGCTGTAGCCTAACAATTATTGCTATGTATTCAGGTGTTCTACTCTTTGTCATTGGATTAAGAGCATGAGGAATGGGGATTCTTCCTGAGGAGATATTGTTCCTATTTTCTTCCATCTATGTGGCATTAAAATGTAATATATGTATGCATAATGACTGCGGAGCTTTGGTAATAAGCTGATGCAGCTAAATGCTCCTCAGAAACATATATATTATGGATGGTACTTGATGAAGTTCGCTCTATGTATCAGAGCTGTCATGTGAGTATGCAATATGCCATAACTAATTTGTCATGTGAATGAAACTTTGGAGTCTTTAAGGATTAAAATTATCACATAAGGATCAATCTTGCCTACAAACCCAGTAACATGCGTTTGGTGCGGGCAAGGAGTGTGTGATTCTCGAGGGGACAAAAATGAGCTCTGTTCAGCAAATATGGCCTTAGAAGGTTGAAATTTGAGGCCCAAACCAGGTTGAGGACTTTAGAGCCCAGCCGACACTAAAGAGAAAGAAAGACAGGAGAATGGTGGACGAGGGGCACGTTACGATCAAAGAGATGGTGACGTGTGGGGGGTGGTGAGGAGTCCCGTTAGGTCTTATAATATGGGGTGGACGGTTGGCTGTTGTTCGTTTGGATTATAAGTAGCTAACTAACGATTCGCGAGTCAGTGAGGATTAAAAAGAAAAGGATAACAAGAAGAAGAAGAGACGGACATTAGGTGACCTTATCCTTGCATAAGTCTGGGGGTCCACCGCACGGGGCGTGGCTGTGGCAGGTTGCCCAGAATCTCTGTCGTTTTTGTAGTAAACAGTTTATTGTTTTTATCTTTGTAAGTAAATAAAACCAAATCTAGAGTCTATATAGATTAAAAAGAAATTCATTACGTGGGTCCAATTCCAGTTTTACTTCTTATTTTTTTTTTCAAAAAAAAAAAAAAAAAAAGAAAAACAAGCCATGATTAATTCACCATGGAACGGAAAGGAAATTGAGGATAGGGTTTTAGCTTTAATTGCTTGATTTAGTGGGATCTGCTAGGGCTGGCGCGGCTTGCACTTGCGTGAAACAAAATAGTTTAATTCACTCATTTCAATTCAAATGTCTTAATACCACAGTAATGCATTTATTGCAAACGCGTTAATTCAAATATCATGTGAATCCTGATTCTATTATTGAACCGCAGCTACTACCTCTTTTACATCACAAAATAGACATCTGCCATCTAATTGTTTTTAGTTGCGTATCGATTTTGGTTTTCATTAAAAATGTGACTTTTATTATCTACTTATTCTGTCCCAAATTATATATAATTTTAGAAAAAAAAATTATATTTCATAATAATTGAAATTTTATAATTATTTATAAATATTAATTAATTTTTTTAATTATATCATTTTTTCATAATAATTATTTTTTTAGAATACACAATAATTTATGAAAATAATTAATAAAGGATAACACAATCTTTTATTTATATAATATCTATTAAATATAATTTTTAATATATGTGTAAAAATTTTAAATATCTATTATGAGACGGGTGAAATGTTATCCACCTCCTATTCATAGTCAATAAATTGATACTCTCTCCATCATAAATTTTCAGTCCACTTCTTTTTTACATAAATTTTAAGAAAATATAGGTAATATGGTTAAAATACTTGATTTTATATATTTTTTTCAAATATATCCTCACATTCTCATTAAAATAAATAGTAATAAGTATTCTTGAAATTCTAGGTGAGAAAATGAAAACTTTCAAAATGAAAGATTTTAGTTATTGTTTGGATTGAGAGATTTTGTAAAATCCATGGATTTGAGTTAAATTCATTGTTTGACAAACCAAAATATATTACAATCCATAAATTTTGCAAAATCTATCATTCTCCACAATTCTTTATTGTGAAAGTTTTCACTTTCCCACCTAGAAGGTAGAGAAGTCCAAAATTCATCATTTTTAATAAATAATGGATTGTTATAATATTTTTTTTATTTCAAAATTAACCCTAACAATCCATAAATTTTAGATTCAAACCAAACAATGGAATTTCAAAATCCATTGATTTTACTATCTATGAATTTTAAATTCATTCCATCCAAATGAGGCCTAAGAATGATGGATTTTATAAAAATCCATAGATTGTAACATTTTTTGATTTGTCAAATGATAAATTTAACTCAAATTCGTGGATTTTATGAAATATCTCATTTGAAATCCCTCAATTCAAATGATACCTTAAGAGAATTTTTTCTACTCATAATTATATAGATAATATTGATAATTGTCATACATTTCAATTCATAGATTATCTTCCAACCCGATAGATACACGTTACCAAATAATAATTTGTCATTCTCATTCTTTTAGATATAATCAAGATATTTACTAATTTATTTATTATGGATTAATAATTTTCTAATCACAATATGAATGACCAAAAACTCTTTTTCAGATCCAAACATCTCACATTAATAGGTAAAATTCTTCTCTATAATGAGCAAAAATAAAATAATTGTTCATGTAGTACTCTCTTATTTATAAAATTAAGCTCTCCAATCTTACATTAAATAGAAATTCAAATCCAATTAGCATAACTTTAGAATAGAGTTCTAAAACACATAAAAAAAAAATTCCTCCATTTACTTTCACTATTTCTTCCAAATAAATTAGAAAAAAATATTTTTTTATATTTGTTATAAATTTAAGTTGTAATATAACACTTCAACATCCTGTCTCAAAATTTAATATGTTATATAATTTAATTTTATTTAATTAATTATAATTAAATCAAATTTTATCTAATTTGATAAAAATTATAAATAAATTTTTAAAATTATAAAATTTTTTCTATAGTAACAAAAACACTTTTGGTTAAAATACTTTTTTTTTTTTATTTTGCTTTCTTTTTTTCCCTTTATTCTACTACTATCTCTCTTCTTTTTCTTCTCTATCTCTCTCTTTTCTTTTTATATGTTTCATATTTGTAAATATTTTAACATAATGATATTTTATAAAATAAAAATATTTTATTAAAATATACACTTAAACCAAACATAAATTTTATTTTATGTTAAATAAATTTTATTTTTATTTCATAGTATATAAAAAAATTTATTTGAAAATGAATTTTATAAAAGTTACAATTCAGCTAAACACTATGTTGTACAAAATAGAAATATATTCATACTCTCTAAAGAAGTGTAAGAGACTCTCTCCACCTAAATAAGTAAAAAATCATAAATTTATTATGGACTATGAAATGAAAATTTTAATCATAAATGATTCAATATATTCAATTAACTCTCTTTATTAGATATTTAAAATTAAATAATTAATAAAAATATTATGAATAACATCCATTAACATAAATGAATGGAGAAAATCAAGAGTTTTTCTTTAATAGTTTTATTAAAATTATGAAAATTAGAAAAAAATGATAAATAAGAAAATCAGATCTCTTATTTTCACATATTAAAAAACTATTATCATATATATATATATATATATATATATATATATATATATATATATATATATATGTAAAAAATTTTATTTAGGGATCCAAATTATAATTATTAAATTACAATAATCTTTTATTTTTATCTTCTAAAATTGATATATAATTTTACAATATGTAATATATTTTTTGGCGGTTCAGAATAATGTCAAAAAATTAAAGAATCCAAAAAAATATTTAATATGTCCAAAAATGAAAGATTTATAAAAATTAATTATTATATTCCCACATTTTTTGAAAAATTCAGGAGGTCCATTGACCATCAACTCTTATATTCCTAGTAAAAAAATCAAAGGCTATAAAAAAATTTTCACAAAATAACTATTAAGTCTTTAAACTTTGTTGAAAAATTCATCTAGTTCAGTGAACCTCTTAGACTCCATTTGACTCTCTGCTTAATCACAAGAATCATAATGCAAGCAAATCATCAATATAAGACCATAAGAGTGTAATATATAATTAATAAATTGAGAAATTTGAATCGAGCTATTTTAAATATCTATATTTATGATTATAAATTTAAGTATAAATTACTGCCTAGACAGTCAAAATTTCAAATCTTGATAGGAATTCTCAAGGCCTCCTAGAATTGTGATAAAACAATATCGTTGCTGCTCTCCTGATGAAAGAATAATATACGAATAATAAAAAAAGAGAAATAAATTTTTTTTTTTTTTTTTGAATCCTAGCTAGCTGTGGTGGAGTGGAGAAATCAAATTGTTGAGTGGTAACAACAACATAGCCCAAAAAAAAAAAAAAAAAAAGGATGATAAATAGAAGAGAAGCAGATTCATTCAATATTGATGACGTACTTGTCCCATGTACCGTGCCCCGTTTGCCGTGACTTGGATCTTTCAAAACCTAACTTCTATTTTCTGAAAAATTTAAAATTAAAAAAAAAAAAAAACCATTCCTTGACGTAATTCTAAAGCCACAAGTAAAACTAACACTATGTTTGAAAAATAATATAGAGAGCAAAGAAAATAATTTTTTTTTTATTTTTTTCCTCATGTTTAAATGAAAGAGGGAGAGAAAAATAATATTGTCTTTTCTTATTTGAAAAGTAAAATATAGAAACAAAAGAAAATATTATTTTTATATATTTTCTATTTTACCATTTATTGAAGAAAACAAAGTTATTAAAACAAATTAGAGAAAGTAAAAAAGTAATGGACATAGTTATAATTTTATAAAAATTCATTCAATCTCCTATATTTTCTTTTCATTTTGAAGAGAAAATAAAAGAGGTAAAAGAATATCTATTTTTCTTCCCTTTTTATTTTTCTTTCTTTTCCAAATAAGAAAAAATACATTTTCTCCTTTATTTTTCACTCTTATTTTGCTTATTTCCTTATGTTCCTTCCTCCCAAACACAAGGTAAAAGCCCTAACACCTAAGGAAGGTACCATTCCACATATATATTAAGTAGATAATTATTGTTAATCATAGAAAAATGAATTGGTCTAGTAGCCTAGGTAGAAACCATGCCTTATACGGTGGCAACTTGGCACTGAAAACTAAGTATCATTAACGAAGATTAAAACAAGGTTTTGGGAAAGGATTTTGTCCCCTTTTCTCTTCATCTGTGCTTTGACCATTTGTTGTTTTTTCCTCGACTTCAAGTGTTTTGTTTGGACAGAATAAGAGGGGGTGTCTCATCGTCTATTAGTATTTGAACAATAACATTACCCTTTCTCACTTGTGGCAATCAATGAATTCATGAGTAAAGCAAGAAATTACCAATTCACCCTCTTCTCACCCTTTGACAATGTTGTTCCATTAATTATTAATTATGAAAGAAATTGATTTGATCTTGTTTTGGTTGTGATCATTCAATCCGAAAATTTGTAAGATTCTGACTAATTCAGATTTGAAGTGGGGAAATCACCGATTAAGCTAGAACGTCACCGTATTAACTGATACACGCCATCAATGGTCAAATTGATTTGATCCCTAATTTATATAAGTAGGTATAAATTCTGTCCTATCCTCTTAGTTGGGCATATCATTAATTATTTATAAGATATATTATTCAGTAATTTAAAAGAAACATTATTGTTAAATGTTTCATAATAATTTATTTATTTATTTAATTATAAAAAGACAGAAACTGAGACAAAAAGGAAACGTTGAAGAAACGATTTCAGCCGTTCACAAGATCCAAGGAACCAAGTGTTAATGGGTTGGTTATATTTTAGAGTTATGTGTGTGTCGGTGACTTGCAAATACCAATGGAAAAGGAATACTCTTAACCACATATAATTAATTAAATAAATATATAGACCATCAATATTAATCAAATCAATTAGTTTTAATTAGGTCACCAATATTAATCAAATCAATTAATTTTAATTAGGTCTTTGAAGGAACATGATGATTGCAATTCCCACCAAAATGCTTTTCACGTAACCACTTCCTTCCTTCAGTTAAATTAAGGCCAAAATAGTGCCTACTATACTACCAACAAATTTCTATATTTCAGCAACATCAATGATCAATAAGATAGGTTTGTAGTTAAATTACTACTTAAACATCATTTTAAGAAAAAAAAAACATTTTCTTTTTAAAAAAAGAAATTTTCTTTCATCTCCCATATATATGTTATTAAATTATTATCATATAATTTTTAATTTTGATAATTAAAAATTAAATTATTAAATATATTATCATATATATGTATAATCTTGATAAAAATTGAAATTTTAATTTATCACGATTTAGTAGTCATATAAAAGAAGGAAAAATATGTGATTGAAAACTATGGTTAAATAGAAATAAATTTTAAAAATTAATCAAATAAAATATAATTGAAAACTGTAGTGATAATATATTGATTGCAAAATGAAATATTATTTTAAATGGTTAAATTAAAGGAGTAATATGAAAAGATGGAATTAACTTAAGGCCAAAGGGTTGAGGGGGAAAATAAAGGGCGGGAAAAGCGGCGTGGGAGAGAAATGTTGTTATAACGGTAAAGTGAGTTGGAATAGTCAAAAAAGCCCAACGGAAGTAAGGGGAGGAGAGGATAGGGTGACGGTGAACCTGAAACAAAACAGCCCACTCTTCGAAACGCCGCAAAGCATGCGACGCTTGTTTTTGCTTACGTCACCCATACGTGAATCTATTATTATTTTGTATTACCTTCCAAATTGACCAAACCCCCCGTGTGGGTCCCTTCACACCCTCACGTGCGGCCGATTAGGATTTTTTTTTCCTTAAGGGAATATGTTATATTTTCTGTGTTAATTTCTTCCTCTGATTTGATTTGATTTCCAGCTCAGCTTCGGCTTTGCTTTCTCATTAGTCATTAACAAATAACCAAATCTATTGACTTTCTCTTTGACAATTACTTTCACAATCCCCATATACCCTTTTTTTTTTTAAAAAAAAATTTCATTCTTAATATTTATAATTTCATTTTTTTTTATAAGTGATTATGATTATTGGAATCCTATTGTTAGTGTAGCTTAATTTGGTTCAATTCAATTTTATTATTAATAACTACCGAAAATTTTTATTATTTTATTATCGAAAATCTTTATTCTTATAATCATAAATCTCATTTGTTTGAATATGATCTGATGGATAATTCATCCATATGTATAGAAGTAACATACTATTTATTAAAGGATAAATTTTTCAAAATAATAATAATAAAATTAATTAATCAATCAATCATGTTGATCTTGTTAGCAAGTAACATATCATGTGCTAGTGTGTGATTTGTGCTTTAAAAGAAATAAATAAAAAAGGTTATTTTGTTTGTTATAATGGGAATATATTGGTGATAACAAGTGGCAATATGATATTGGGTATGAATCCCTATTGATAATCTCTTGGGAATCGGTTGTCGTGTGAAACATCAGATGTTGTGTAGTGATCAAAATCTAGTTGAAAGAAAAAACCAGTAAGGGTGTTAGTCAACTCAACCCCTTTGTTTTTTGTGGGTTGTGTGATCTTTGATTAGACCTTTAACAACTTGTTTTATTCAGTCATGCACGTAACAAGCATTTTTTTTCCCCTTTAAATTCAACCCATTTCTATCATTTTCGAGACCTTGAATAATTGTCTTGATATGATTAGAAACTTTTTTTGATTTTCTTTTTCTCTCACTTGGTGATGCCATCTGAGGGAATGATTCCAAATTTCCCAACCAAAATGTGCTTCCTGGTCAAGGAGAACACCCAATACGACTTCCACACACGTGGTTTTTTTGGATTTATACGAAAAAAAGTCAGGATTTCAAACCCTCAAGGTGGTACAGATTTCAAACTAATGTTCGGGTAATCAAAATTCAATTCCATAATTATGTGTTTTTGGATTATTAGCGCAATTCTATACTCACCAACTGAATTTACCTTAATTGATTGCAATTGCTTGCATCCTTTTTATGTCCCTTCAAAAGGGGCGTTCAAGATTTTTACAAAGAAACAATCTTGCGAGGTTTCCACGTCAAAAGAGGCAAACCAGAGTGTTTCTTGCTCAAAATCTTGATGGGAATTGGAAATGATGAATTTGTCATTGGATATATATCTATGCCTAGTGGAACTTCCTTTGCTAGAAGGCTTCAATACATTTCCCCCAAAAAAAGCTTTGTTACAAACACGATGTCCTACACAAGACTTGCATTTGCAGGACTTGCCTAACCAAGCAGGAGAAAATCTGGAGAAACAATACCAACAAAATGCTGAATTAACTATGATATTGTACGAGAAGTCTCTAAATCAAAATATTTCTTCTTCCATATAAGAAGAGTGACAAGTATCCGCAGAACCTTTTTTAACTTAAGATGTCAGGAATTTGGATCAGAGCAGCTCCTCCTACAAGCTGAAGAAGGATAAAAGGTCAACTCAAGAACGTTGATCAGCCAGCTGTACAGTTTGATACCAGTGTTTTTTTCTTCCTCTACAATCCTACATTGTCACTGCTTGAATCCATTAGAATTGTCAATCTCCTTGCTGTTTTTGTGAAGTCACTGCAAGAAACGAATCAACAACAGATCATTCTCAAAGAAATTTGCACAACTGGCACCCTCCTGAAAATCAAAACCCTCAGCAGAATATAACTATTACAGGCCTAAAAGAACAACAGACTCACACCTGAATGGTTCAACTCCAATGTGTTTGACAGCACCAGAAACATCGCAGTAAAGCACATTGTTCAGTGTCTCAGAATTCTCTATCCCAAACATGTCTGCAATTTTTCTGTACAATTCGTCATAAGACCGGAGCAGTGAAAGGTTAAGAGTGCGACCCACATCCTCTGATTCCATGAAGACTTTGCAGATACCAGTCTCCATGGGGGGCTCATTTTCTTGGCGGTAATCTTTATACCATTGGAATCCTTCACATGATGAGCGCTCTGGTTGGCGTTTCTGAGGTAGAGCAGATCCAGAGCCATCAGAAAAGTTTGCAATCTTATCTAAATTACCTTCAGATGAACTATTTCCAGTAAGTACTGGTGACACTACATCACCAGAACAGCTAAGAGAGATTTGCTGCTCTGTGAGTATCGGTTGACCAAAAAGAACAAGGTGAGGTGTTTTCACATCTTCAGGTTTCTTTGAACTCTGAGTAGAATGTGACATGGTTAGCACACAAGATACACTCTTACTTATGCTAGGCTTTTGAATGATAGGGCCATTTGAGGCTCTAGCATGTGTAGCAGCATGATCAAGTAGTGGCGGGAAACCAGCCGGAATTAGACCTGTCTGCAGTTTATTTAGGTGGAGGTCTGATAAAGATCGACCATAATGAGCATGCCTGGCTCCCTGCATGCTAGCAGGACTGTTGTCTGGTAGACAACCAAAGGGGCTGCTGGGCCCAAGGAGGTTGCTGGAAAACGTCGGAATTGGAAGGGCATCGAAGGGAAAATCAGGGTGTTGTGGTAGTCTCAATTTCTTCCTTGGAGGTGAGAAAGGGGACAGATGGATTGCAGGCATGTTTGATACCAATTCCACTAGCCACGGGCTAACACGCTTCACATTTTGAAGCAAATCAGGCTCATCCCAAGTAACCTACAATATAAGAATCTGGCAAATAAGAAAAGGGTGATTGGAGTGGAAAAAATTCAACTGTTTTTAAGATCTACAAATGAAAATTCAAGTATCCATGTTGTATAATGGAAAAGTTCAAACCAAATAAATATATGAAAATTTCAACAGATAACCCCCTTAAGCAGTTTATATAGAAATACAACACAGATTGTAATTCACAAATCAGTCTATCCCAATGCACAGAACAGCTAACAGTATTGCACTGCTTTAAATTGGCCAAACAAAAAACATCAAAATGAACACACTGCATATATTATTGTGTTGAGTGAGATTCAGATAAATAAAAAAAGATGACAGTACCTGGAGGAGCCTCCATGGCGAATCTGGCCAACAAAGAGGATCAGCAACTTGAACAGAAGAAATAGTTCCCATAAACCAACTAATCCGCGAAGAATCCTCAGTTTCAAAGGCCATCTTAAATCTCATCCCCGAACACCACCGGATCTGCAATGCTGCTTTAACCAAAGAAGCCTTCACACAGAACTCAGGGGTACTAACTCGAGGGTAGTAAACAACCTCAAATGGTTGTCCATTTGCAGCAAGAGTAGCAGCCTCGATAACCAATTCAGCTCTCACTTTCCCTCTCCCCATCAAACCCCCATTAGCACCAGAACCATTCTTATTCCCATTACCATTCCTCAACAACTTATTCTCATCTTCTGTGAAAAAAGCACTGAATCCTCCGCAAGCCATCGCACTATTCCCACCAGTTGGATTCCAAGAACACTCAGGACCACCTCCAATTCCCCTCTTTGCTCTTCGAATCCCGATGCAAAGATCTCCATTCTCTGCCCTCAAAAACACTATGGAATCCCCTGCAACCAGCTTCTTGTGATTCACAAAAGTACTCCATCCAGTAGTTAAAAGATGCCTCCTTGGCGTCCCTCTGTAAATATGCCTAAACTTCCATGTCTCCCCATGAACATCCTTAGCAAGAATGGTCTGAACGGGTGGATCAGCTGAGTAATCCAGCCGTGGAAAAATGGTCTCTGCACAGTACCTTGGCACTGAGAAACCTCCACCATTGTTAGCATCCGATTGAGTCAACGTCTTAGCAAATGAAGCTGGCTTATTCTCTTGCCCATCTCCACCATTAATCACCCCTTCTTCCTCATCCTCCAAGTTAGGCTCCCCACCACTAATTGGAGCCAACCTCATCTTGGCATAGACCTCATCAGTTTCAGGATCAGCCATGAATTTAATGGCTGAAACCCTGCAGAGGATACAAGGAGGTACACAAGGGAAGTTCCTCAAATCCATTGGACCGGAGGCATGCTCAGCATGGCCTTGAGGGAAGTAAAAGACCTTAGAATTCACAACCGGCATTTGGACCATCCCGCCTGCGCAGGCATGCCATAGCTGGGAATCCAGACACTTCTCTACCTCCTTCACTCTCTCTTTTGCTTCCATAAATGTAATCATTTCACTTAAAAAACAGAAAAAGACAAACTTTTTCCTCCTTCTAATGGCTATGGTAATTAGTCCTGTAAAACTCAGATAAATTATACCAATTATGCATTATTTATGAAATTAAACACACCATAACTAACACCAATTTAATTAATGAATTGAAAGCAGAATTTCATTAAATTGGTGTTACCTGATAACGCAGAGCACATATATGATCAGCACAGTAGCTGAAATAGAGAAATCTCTGTGTGCCACGTAGTGAGACAATTGAATCTTTTCATGAATACACCAAAAAAATTAGAAGAATTCTCCAAAACCAGAAAGAATCTTTTCAACTCCTACAACTTCATCTCTCTTCAAATTCCCATCGTTCCACTATTTCCACAGCAACCAAACACAATCGTTTTCTTGCTATAGACTTTGAAGCAGATTTAAACCTTTCTTGGACAAAAAAACAAACAAATAAAAGATGGGTTTTTTTTCCTTGGCCAAAATCGTCAAAATTGGACACTTGATTTCTTCCTTTGCAGTACTGTTCAATCCACTAGCACTAAAAAAGGCACCATCCGTGTATCTTCCTTTTCTTGAAACAAAGAAACTAAAGATCCAATTGTATAACCATTGTAGCAAATGGGAAGCTGCTCCAAATTGTGTGTTCTTGGAATCAGACAAACATCCAAATTGGAAAAGAAACAAAAAGAAAAGAGTTCCAACAAGAGAGCAAGGAAAGAAGAAAAACAAAGAAAAGGGAATAATAATTAAAAGGAGAAGAAGATGCTAATGAATCTTCTTATTGTTGTTGTTCATGTAGAGTTCAAAGATTCAATCAAGAAATCGATGGCAGACAGAGAAGCAGAAAATAGAGCCATCAGCAGAGAGAGAAAAAGAAAAGAGAGAAACTTTTTCGATCATGAAAGCACACACACTGAAAAAACAACAGGAGGAAATAAGCTTTTGACACAAACTCAACTCTA
>CATIWR010084229.1:0-10502 GCA_949677035.1 Omphalea diandra | reverse complement strand
AATTGTAAGTGTTAGGTGTAAGCATTAAACACCAAGTAAGTGAGGTTTTGTGTTAGCCTATAAAAACACTTCTAGAAAGGTTTAAGTGTGAGCCTAGTGAAACACTTAAGTGAGGTTTTGTGTTAGCCTAGAAAACACTTTATTGTAAGGTTGTGTGTTAGCCATCAAAACACAAGATTGTATAAGTTGGGTGTGAGCTTGAAAACACCATTAAGATAGTGAAATACCCAATTGAGTGATTGCGGAGTGGACGTATGGTCACTTTTGCCCGAACCACTATAAATTGTTTATGTCTCTACCATTCTATATTCTCCCATTTATCTTTGTTTTAAAATTTTTATCCACCAATTCAACCCCCCTTCTTGGTGCCTAAGGACAACACCAATTTCAAAACTGATCTACCAAAAGTTTAAAAAAACATATAAAAGAACATTTTTCATGTTTTACTCATTCTCTAATTCAGTCTATAAAGTCACCAAAACAAATGATAAATCTCAGGGTGAGCAGGTTTTCAATAAGTTGACAATTAGTCATAATGAAAGGGCAATATCTCAACAACCATGTTAAATTTGGCAAAAGTATTTCACAAGAATGTAGATCATATATAAATATACAACTTTTGAGTTTAGCACATCATCAAATTCCGAATCTATGGCTATCGAACTCTTGGAAAACAAAATTAAAAAATAGAAGAGGTTCCATTAGGTTCAGAGTCAGTTATAATTAATGAGCCATATCTCTTTCCACATAACACATCAACCAAAAATAATTTATAGGTAATTAAAGGGGATATAACCCTACAAATTTCATATTTTTCACTTTGTCTAAATCAGCACATAATGTCATCAAAATATATGAAAATAAAAAGACTGAGGTGATTTTAATTGGTTATGAACTAGCCCTAATTAAAGAGCCACATCTCCTCACACACACTAAATTAAGAAAAAAATGTTTTATAATAATTTTGATGGGGTATAAAGCTATAACTTTCATATTTTACACTTTCCCTAATTCCTCTTATAGTGTTATGAAATCATGGACACAAAATTCTACTCCAACAATAAGACCAACATAATCAGCTCTTGTTTCTCTTGAATTTCAACTTCCATAAATGAGTTGTACCTCAAACACTCCATAATTCTTACTCACCATGCATGATTAACATGTCATTAGGGAGTAATTTCATGTGGCAAGAAAATAAATTAACTTACTTATTGTCCTAGAACCAAAAAAGCTTAGGACTCCTTCCTATACAACTTACTCTTCTCCCTCTCCTTCTTCTTCTTCTTCTTCTTCTTCTTCTTCTTCTTCTTCTTCCTTTCTTTCTTTCTTCCTTTGCTTTCTCTTTCTTCTACTTCCCCTCATAATTATCCTTTCTATTCTGCTCTTAAAGGATGAAAAATTCAATTTGTCAACCTTTTATAATAAGATAAAGTCATGGTGTCCTATTTCCATTAGTTGGAAGTTCACTTTTCCTCTTTTAGCCCCTCTTCTTCACTCCTTCATCACCTCCATCCATCTTTTAATCCCTATATGCTCTTAATACTTTTAAATAAGCTCTAAAACACCATTATTTATAATACTATAACATGTACATAACATAAGATAATTTGCCATGCAACTATACAAACATTACATATATGTTCAAGTTCCCAAATGCAATGTTCAAGTGTCATCATCATGCTTATCCAATTCACATATCTAAATTATCATTTATCCCATGCTTATATTCATGTGGGATTGCAAATCATTTATGCAATGAATAGGTTCATGTGAGAATGTCGATGAATATGGATAGGGATGTTACAGGAGTAACTCTTCACCACCATCCACTACTCTAATTGAGGGCTTCCATGCTTTAGCAACAATGTCCCATAGGTCCACCACATCACTATTAAGATATATTTTCATTCTATACTTTTAATGAGTATAGTCAAATCTATCAAAGAAAGACTTAATGTGAGAGTGAATTCTTTCTTGTGCCATGGCCTTTCCTCACATAATTAAGGCTTGAATTAAGGTCTAGCTTTGATACAACTTGTTGTCCTTTGTGCACCAAGAAGGAGCGATTGAATCAATGGGAAATGTAAATTTTGTGGAAAGGAACTTAAAACAAAATTAAATAGAAAATATAGGAGAAGAGTGAACATATAGATTTTATATTGGTTCGGATGTTAACAAACCCTACATCAACCCTCTAATTTACAATTGAGTATTTCACTAACACTAAATGGTGTTTTACAAGCTCACACTAAACTTTACAATTTTGTGTTTTACAATACTTACACAACCTCATAAAATGTTTTCCCAAAGGCATACATTCAAACCTATACAAGAGTTTTTTTATAGCTTACTCTTAAACCCAATCCCAAAGGTGTTTAAAGGCTAACACCAAACCTTGTACAACTTAATAAAAAAAGGTAAATAAAAGAGAGAGAGAGAGAGAGAGAGAGAGTTGAGAAACAAATTTGCTACAATTTAGCCGTAGCAAATGTTATGCTCTTGCATTTATGTCTATTTAGTGGAATATTTATAGGTTATTCCCACCAAAGAACCATTACTAATAAAACCATCTTCATATCTTAAAATTTGGTGGCAAAATCCTACATTTAATACTTGTTAGACAAAAGTCGTGGTTTTGACTTGAGCTCATTGTCATGATCTTCACAATGGCACTAAATTTTGTTAAATCATAGTTGTGAACTTTATTTATGTCTGACAGCTAGTACATGTTGCACTTCATCATTGGCTCATAAAAAAATGTAGTCGTTTGATCCCTTTGAAGGAGGTTGAAAGTCGTGATAACAAACCGAGAGGTTGGTAATTGACTTCTACCACGAATTAATGGAGATTTTTCTTATAGGAGATCATGATCGCTACCAAGGATTCATTGTCGTGACTATTTATCCTTCTACTAATACTTTAACATGTGGCATTGTCTGATTGAAGGTTTGGAATCCCTCCATTAAGGTTTGAAGGTCACGGTCGCGACTTGTACCATGAATTAAACTGTCCAAAATGGGCACTAGTATTCCTTAGATAGCAGTTGCGACTCTAAATTCTTTATCACAATTTAAAGGACATTTTTCACACTTTGAATTATTTGCTTCCATTTAATTTCCAATGAGTTTCTAACTAAGTCTCTGCAACAATAACACTTAAAATTGACATTGATACCTTTCAATTTATAATGTCAAGATCATAAGAGAGTTTTGACTTAAGTTTGACCTACCTAGTCCAACAATGGGCCATTCAATAAACTTATTCTCTAACAAGCACCTAGATGTACACTCCAAGTATCTCGCATACTTCTACTTATAGAATTAGTAGCTTCCTTGACTCTTAAGTAAAGAACATGTATATACTAGTCTCAATAGCATTATCAATGTCTAGTCTTGATAATACATTAACTAGAAACATTTAGGAATCATGCTTTAATGTAGTAGATATCCCAAGCTATCTTCACAAATTATGTCTATTCCACGTCTTCATCTTAAGCATTAGCCAAATAAATTATATAATTGCATCACATAAATAGTAATATACCAAAAGATAAATATTCCTTTATTATAATTAACATATATTATATGAATATTAGCTACTACATGAGTTGTCAAAAAATTGGCTCCCCCTAAAATATATGCGTCATATAAATAAACTTATCATAATAATATAATGCAATCATATAATAAAACGCTTTAGTGTTTAGGATACATTAAAAACGTGAGTTCCACTTGAATCTCATGAAGCTAAAGCAAAAAGTTCTAATGCACTTTGCTTCACAAATTCGAGCATAATTATCTATCTTTTACTGCATACTTTATATGTAAAGCTCTATATTAATAGCAAGTAAAACAAATACCATATAAATGAAAAATTCTAACCCCCTTCCCCTCCGCCCATACTTGATAATTATCTATCTATTACTGCATACTTGTTGTGCACTATAAAATTTTGTCAAAATAGCTTCAAGTTTTTAAAAATACTCAAAAATCGTTTTTGGATATTATGAATGTATCTGCAAAATATCAATCTATTATACTTTGTTTTAACAGCAATCTAATTTTAATTAATCTTCTATTTTGCTTCATTTTACTATAAAACATCAATCTAATTGATGTTGAGGGTAGTTTTAATATTTTACATGATTTAATAATAAAAATAAATGAAATGACTACTTTGTTTAATTTATCAAAATATTGTATTTTATAGGATAATTTTAAAAATTGAGCAATGAAATTATATTATAACAAAACTTAGAAGTTTTTAGCAATTAGCCCAATTATGAGATCATTATATTTTACCTAATTATGAGATCATTACTCAATTAAATTAATCCATACAATTCATTTTTAAGGAAGTGAAAATATTTTGAAAAGTTTAAAAGTTCAATCTTTTTAGAATTAATTTGGAAAAATTTATGAATTTCATAAAAATTAAGCACAACAAATTTCATGAATTATAACAAAGGATTTCTTCAATTGTAAATATATCAAATCGATTTACAAATGAACTATGGACTTTATTTTATTTGAAGAGGTGTGATACTTTTTTGTAAAAAAAAGTGTGAATTTTGCATTAAAAGTGAAAACTCATTTTCGTACTTATATAATATATATAGAGGGTAAAGAATTATTTTGTTTTTATTCATATATATCTTATTTACTTCGTTTTTTAGAAACATACCTTATTCACTTTTTTTTATTAATGCGTCAATGAGAATTAGTGCTTTTTTAAATTTTTTTTTTTTTTTTTATTGTTACAAAGGAGGAGATCCAAGAAAGTAAACTATTATCTTCCAAGTCATCTTGGCCATACTAAGCCTTTGAGATCTTCTATAATAATTTATGCAACAGGAGCCGGCGGCTCATTAAGGATTTAGACACCTCTCTCGTACTGATAACAGGAGCCGATGGCTCATCAAGGACTTGGACATTTCTCTCATGTTGAAGCGCCAACACGGCTAAATCATTTGCAGAACGGTTTGCTTATTTATATATAATTAATTTATCTTTTGTTTTTTTTAGATTATGTTTAATTTTATTTTGCGTCATTCAATTTGTCTTGAATTAGCTTTATGATGTTATATGTAATTACATTTTATGTTATCGTTAAATTTATCTTTCGCTTTTGTTTTGCGTTATTTCAAAAAATCCTTTTACTTCTTTCAAAAAATAGTGCCAACACCTCGGCTGAGGGTAATGTCACCACCAAAGAAAACAATAACAACAATTGGGTCGATCACATTAATTAGGTTGATGGCAACCCTAATTGTGTTCGTGGCGCACCATCCTCTTTCCCTCCCCTCCTTTCTGTGTTGTTTTGATTCATGCAATTATTTAAATCAAGAGAAGCTATTGAAAGAGTAATGGTGAGACAAGGGTTAATTATGCAAATATAATATTAAGGCTTAATAATAATTTAAATTAAAATTTTGTACATCAGTATGATTATGATTTACACTTTAAAAATTGTCGGAATATATCAGGATTATTTAAAAAAATTAAGTGTAATATTAACTGAATATATGTCTTGATCAAAACAAATAAATTCATAAAATATACAAATATAAAAAACATATCAATCAAATTTTATCATTTTTTGGACATAAATTTACTAAAAGTCACATACAAATATATAGATTGAGATAAATTGCACTTAATTTTATAATTTTAACTATTTTAAAAAAATTTTAAATTTAAATTTGAATTGCATTACACACACAAAAATTTAAATTTAAATTGCTGTTTGGCTATTATTAGGAGAGAATTCAATGGGAGACAGAGTGAAGATTGGCATGTCTTATTGGTACATCCTGACCAAAAAAGCAAAGTATTCAATGCTTAATGGGGCTAAGGGTAATGTGGTTGTCCTTGTTGTGCTTGGAAATTTGCTCCCATCATGTGGGCATAAATGGGTCCCGTTTAATTAAATGGCGCCCTCGCGAATCGGCTTGACTCATATTGCAATTCATACTTTTAGATACTAATATAGGTTATTTGAAATTTGGACTTAAAATAAAATTAGAGTTCGAGGTAAGTGAATCTTTAACTTTGTAGAGCGAAAAGAAAGAATGTAAGCCCAAGAAAAATAAAATTGAATAGACACTTCTCTTTCTCTTGATTCTTAGCAGGCAATTATAAAAAATTATTAAAGAGACTGTTATGTTGTGGAACGGGAACTTTTTCCTGGTAATTAAAGTCCAATCAATAGTACATGTTTGTGCTCATGCATGTCAGTTCGTAAAACAATTCAAAAATTGATCCAAGAGCTATCTTCGCACTTCAATTTTTTTTTTATCAAATACAGTGGTTAGATTGTTAATAAAAAGAAAGAGTAATTAGTGGTTAAAACGCACCACAATCAGACATATGTTAAGGCATATGAGGGATTCCATCAAAGGTATAAACCTTGACCACCAGGTCACAAGCCTCGGTGGTATCTTTGCACTTCAATGGAGTATTTATAAATTTATTTACAGTTGGCTTTGCACTCCTTACTGTTTACAATGTTGCTATAGAAATATTTAAATAATGAGGGACTGGGGTGAGGATAGGATTCGAAACAGTAAAGGGAGGGAGGTCTGAGATCAGTGGTTTCAAAATCAAACCGACTAGTCAGTTGAATTGATAAAATTAAAATTGATCAATAGTCTATTTCGATTCAATTTAAAAAATCAAACACTTAAAAATTGGTCAAAATCAGAAAAACTGAAAAAATCACCTAAAATTGGAAATCAAATTAAACTTATTCAAATTAAAACTATTTTGCTTTATAAAAAATTTAAAAAATTATTATATTTAACCTAAATTTAATTTTTTTAAAAAATAATTTTCGTCATTTTATTATATTATATAATTTCTTTAATTGTTTTAATATTTTTCAAGTACTGTTTATATATTTTTCAAAAAAAAAAAAAAAGTCATGTTACTGGATCAAACCAGTCGAAACGGTCAAAATGGTAATCGGCTAGCTGATCCAGTTCCATCTCCTGAAATGGTGAGGAAGGGATGGGGGAGAAAGGAGTCCGAAACTGTGAGTTTTGTTGGATGAGAGAGATTTTACGGTTTCGGATTAATATGGGGAAAACATAATTTCAGGATTAGAATTGATTTTTGACGCGTAGAACTGTATTTTTCATCTAGATGTTTTAAAAAAAAATTACCAAGTCAGCCATTTTACGATTTCAACGACCGAAAAAAATGAAACAGAGCAGAGATTTTCCAATAAATTCAAACTCTCAACGTTAAATTGTTAAAAAATGAAGATATATTTAAACAAACAATTGTTTAAATTGGGACTTTTTATTTCTATTTTATTTACTTTTTTTGGTTGATTAAGCCGATCAAATATTCCTTGTTTTTATCAAAGTTTATAAAGAAAAAGTACAATGTTTCATATACACCGCATCCACTGTAACTGTTTATGGGGAATTGTTGAACTTGTAGAATCATGACTGTTATAGAGCAATGAAATTAAATTCAGACTTTTTTTAAATGCATATTAAATTCAGACCTAAACTTGCTTTTCACATGAAAAAGAAATTAATGAAATCAATCTTTAAAGATTTTTTAATTAAGTTTCTAATTGCGGCATAATTTGTGCTCTCATATTTAAGATACCATAGAATAAAACCGTCATATTTTTCTGTACGTTTCCTTACCCCAGGACTTTAAAAGAGCCCTTCCACATTGTTGGTTCACAAAATCAAAGCTTCCAAACTTAAAGACAACAAAACCAATAGCCACCTTCAAATTGTTAGTCCTTGATTCACTGCAATGAAAACCGTAGCAGCTACCACAACATCAGACTCGATCACAACCCGGTTTTCTGAGACATTTCTCAGAACATAACTAGGGAAAGATGAACCATGTACACTAAATGAGTATTGAACATGGTTAATAAGGTCAGGAAATAATAAAACAGGATTAAAATCAACAGTCCATGAGGTTCCATTCCCTTGTACAGAGTCCTTAGCAACAGTAGCTCTCATGTTCATTCCCTGCACATTATTCCTATCTACCACAACTTGATCAATTTCCTTGAAAGGACCATTTGATTGGTCCAATTGAACAATGTCAATCCCCTTATTAGACCCAGAAAATATGTTATCAACAATGTTGATTCTCTTCGCAACCCCTTTGATCGATTTCAAGACAACAGATCCATCACCAAGAAAAAAACTGTTAGTGATGATTAGTTGGTTTGGGTCTTCAGCAACAATTCCATTAAAATCCAAATAACAATTCACGATTCTGGTCTGTGTTAGATTAGGTAGCTTCAGGTAAATTCCAGTACCACCAAAATCAGCAGCCTTATTATAACAATGTACCCCAGAAAGAGTGTTACCCTGACCAGAAACCATTACTCCTACTGCAGCTGAGAATATTACCACATCAGTAACAGCATTGTCATTTCCCATCAGGTTTATTGCAGTGCCCGAAAAGTTCCTTTCTCCTGAATCCGCCCCGGCCGTAATATGCTGGCCGAGGAATGAATTCCTGATGTAGGTTTCATGACCTTGTTGGACTAATATTCCATTGGTGTTGAAATGTGTAATGTAACAATTGTCTATGCTAGTCCTAAGTGAGTTTATAACTGAAATCCCTCCACCCCTGAAATTGCAATCCAGCATCAAGTCTTTAAGAGTTATGTACTCATAGTTATATGAGGAGGAAGAGGAGGATGCTGACAAATCAATAAGATAGCCATCTGCTGGAAAGTCATCTGAGGCTAGTAATGTTCCTCCGCTGATCTGTTTAATCAGAATAATTGAAAAGAATTCGTTAAGAAAGTTTTGACATTAGATATTAATGTTGTATCTTGCATGTAACTACATGGAATTCTTATGGAACAAGTGGATTCTTGGAGAATTAATTCATATCACCAACATGGACCAGACCAATTTTATGGAACAAATGGATTCCTGGAGAATTAATTCGCATCACCAACGCGGACTAAACCAAATTGGTCGCCAGTATGATTAGTCAGTGTTATTGGGCTTTCAGATAACAGCTAAAAAGGCAAATTTGACTATGGATATGGGCCTATCCCGGCTAACCTATGAGAAAGTGGGACGTGGACTATGAGTTTTATTCTCGTCTGTGCAACGTAACGCCACTGAGGCCTGGGAACTCAACTTGAGATTAGCATTTAGAGCCATTTTGTTATATAACATTGTTTGCAAAATGGTATTATATTTCATAATTTGTTATATCTATCTGACCTAATATTAGATTTTATATATTATTTTAATTATTTATATTTAGATATATAATTTATTCACTTTAAATACTAAATATGTTCTTTTTTATTTTCAATAGATATTTGAATAAATTTTATTTCTATTGTTATCTAATTTGTTTAAATATATACAAAAAGTACATCAAAAATAAATAAATTCTGTATTTAGAGTGAATAAATTTTATATTTAAGTTTTAGACACAATTAATTAAAATAATGTATAAAATCTTATATCAGATCAGATAGATCTAACGAAGTTACGGATTTAGTATCAATTTATAAACTATATTATATCACTGGGTATAGTTTTATTAATAAAAAAAATTACAAAAACTTATTTGTCAAAAAAGAAAATCGTATGTAGAATTTTGTACTTTCCTTTATACTATATCCTAAGCTCCTTTTATTTTGCAAAAAATATAATTTAAAAAATATTTTTTATATTTTTATATCTATCATATTTTAAAAATTAGTTAATTAAAATATTTTTTATTCATTGTTTAGATTTTTAAAAAATTTATTCAAATAAAAAATAAATTATATAAATACATTATTAGTGCACTTTTTATTAATAGTTAATCTTGATCGCGGACACCCATCATCATTCATCATTATTGATATTTATTACAACGATTGATGAAACTCATAAAATTTTTCATTTTTAATGATTTTTTCTTACATTAAACTGTAAATATATAAATATAAATACTTGTGTCCTAAATTTTATTATAATTTTATAAATTAGAAAAAAATAATATTTTCAACACATTTCAAATACTAAAAAATATATTTTTAGAAAATTATTTTTTAAAAAAATATTTTTTATAAATAAATTATTTTATGTGAAACAAATCAGACTTCAATCTTTATATACTATACAAGTTTAGACCAATCCAATGTCAGTACAAGTTTAAATTAATCTAATAAATCCAATTTAGACAAAACTTCAATTAGCATAATTCTTCTTTAATAGATTGAATCATACTTGAGCTTTGGTTCAAAATTTTTGGGCTATCTTAAACCTAATCTGGAGAAAATCGATAAAAATTTCGCAACTTTACTTGTTCTCTTTTTTTTTTTTAAATGTTAAAAATATTTAATCAGTGAGATTTTGATTTAGTAACATCGAAGTTGCTTTTATATATATATATATATATATATATATATATATATATATATATATATATATATATATATATATATATATATATATAAAACACAACAAAATATATCGCCACAAAGAGAGAGAAAAATAAACC
>CATIWR010084208.1:0-28225 GCA_949677035.1 Omphalea diandra | reverse complement strand
GTTATATCTGTATATATATATATATATATATATATATATATATATATATATATATATATATATATATATATATATATATGCTAAACCACATAAGAAACTTCCTAATTTAGCTTAAAATTTATGCTTAGGTTTAGAGCTTTTAGTTGAATTACCTTCAACACTAGGTCTTCCACTCTAATCACACCTAATTTAACCCTTTTCTTAAAGGTGTGTGCATCCTATTCTAACACAATTATATATCATATATAGCTTTTAACCTTTTCTCATTAAGTAATGCCAGTTGATCATATTTGCTCTTTATCCATTAGTACTCTATGATCTTTAATTCAAGTAGGATCCAATAAGATTTCATTTATATTTCTATTAGAAATATTACTTCCACCTTGTACACTAAGGAGTAAGGTTACATCCTACCTAGCAATGGTGTGATACCCTTATAATGGAAAAGGCAGCTTCTCAGACAAGTCTTTATATGTATCTACTATTTTGACCAATATGTTTTTAATATTCATATTAGCTACCTTTATAGCTCCATTTATTTATAGCTTATAGAATAAGGACATATGGTGGATTACTCCATACTTTTTAAGAATTGCACTGACCTTGAGTTGGAATGCACACCATTATCCGTTACAATATGTTGGGGCCGCAACATAATGATAAATGAGGTTATTCCTTATAAACCTTGTCATCTACTTTTTTGTTAGTTTCCTAAATAGCTCAACATCTACCCATTTTGAAAAATAATTAATTGCTACTATGATGTACCTATAACCCCTAATGGATGTTATTAGATTAACGATGAGGAAACCCAAGTGGGGTGAATTTAGTTGTAAACAAAAACCAAAAACAAACATAAACACAAAAATTAACATAAGCATTTATAGTGGTTCAACAACTTTCATACTCTACTCCCATAGCTTTCACTTAGACCTATATATTCTTTTTCAAGCTTAAGAATAAAACTTTTCCTTTTTTAGGCTAAGGAAGAAACTTCCCTTTTTAGGCTCAATAATAACTTTTCCTTTTATAGGCATATGAAGAACCTACACCTTGGTATTTTTCTAGGTACAAAACCAACCTTTGCAACCATTAGCAAGGAAAGATTCAAGCAATGTCTAAGCCTTAGGCAATAAATGTACAATTAGTGCTCAAGAAAATCTTAAAAGAGTAATGAAAATAAACTCATTATACCCAAATACAAAGTAACACCAAAAAAGGTTTGCATAATGGGTTATAAAGTTGTTTACACTTGTTCATAATATTTTTTAGCCTTTTCTCTTTTTTTTTTCTAACCATTATAAACTCCAAAAAAATGCTCCTTATATAACCAAGCTCCAAAACTAGCCATTGGAACAATTGATATTCATCTAACAACTTTTCTTCAAAACTAGTCGTTAAAGGTGACAACAATCATTGTTCTTCATCCTGTGACAACACCTATTATTTTTCATCAACACTACTGAACTTGTAATGATAACTTTCAATGTTTGTTGAATGTCTTTCAATGCCAGTTAGCTTTGACTAAAATGCCTATTGGAGAAAGAACAATACTCGTTGTTCATTTCCAAAAAGCTTTAACTTTATGCTCTATTTTTCCCTGCTTTGCACAATAGCTTTCAACTCTCATTGAGCAATTTGCAATGCCCGTTAGAAGTCCTTCCATGTATGTTGAGAAGGACCAACACCCATTTCAGATTCCAGAAGCTTTCGCTCAGGCTTGGACACTTTTCCCATACTTATTGTGAATTTATAACATTTGTTGCTATCTCATATCAATGCCCATTGTAAAACTTTAATAACTTTGGTGAGCTCCAACATAACTTAAACTGGAGTACTTCTCCAATGCCCGTTGCAAAATGACAATGCCTGTTGAACTTGTTTAGGCTTTTAGCATTTGTTGAGTGTTGGGTTCATTTGTTCTCCAAACATTCTCCCTAGCATTCAGAACAATCTCCCTTTTAACATTCGTCTGGTCTACTTAAAAACATCAAACAAACACTAAACCACAAACATTATAACTTCTATTGGTTTTGTTATCCTTCAAAACTATAGTTTTGTTATCATTCAAAACACATCATTCAAAGAAGAGAAGTGAGTCAAATGCCTTGGGTTGCATGTTCTTCAAACATTATTCCCTTAGCATTTATAACAGATGTTAGCTTTATTTCTTCGATAACATTAATGCCTCATGCTACAAACGGCCATAGTGAAGACAAATTATGCAATTCCATATATGATAAATTATTGATACTTTTATAATTCTGGAATTTATAGCAACCCTTCTTAATTATATTACAAGCTCATTCCATCGTGGTGTAATAATACCCTAACCTTAGGATTTTCCTAGTGGCAAGTCGCTATGTGTTCTTAAGATTGATGAAATATTAGAGGTGGTATTGAAAAAAGCACATAATTTAGCTCATAGTATTAATCCGGGAGCCATTAAAATGCTTCAAAGTAAAAAGGAGAGGTACTAGTAGAAAACCATAAAGAAAGCATAACTCAACATGCTATCTGATGTGAGGCCTATCAAAAGGTTATGATTAAGCACAAAAAACCTGCAAGTATTCTTTATCCATTGTATATCCAATAATGGAAATGGGAGACATAAATATGGACTTTGTCACTAGATTGCATGTTGCTTCTAAAGATGGAGATCAAGGTTATAGCAAGGTTTTCCAAGATCCATTATAAGGGATTAGAAGTCTTATGATTAAGGTAGATATTAAAAGAATGAAAGAAACTTTGCAAAGATTGATCATAAAAGTGCAAGAGGAAATTAAAAATCTTTTTCAAGTTACAATCAAGTCCTTTATACCTTAATTTCATGGGAAACACCTCAAGAAGAAAGCTAAAAGTCAAAAGAGGCTTGTTTAAAGGAAGAAGAGTTATGCATGGGCATAACGCATGACCATGCATTGATTAGACAAAAGGAATCTAAAACACACAACCGAAACACATGTTCATGCATTAAAAGAACGTTTTAAGGTAGTAAGGAAAATAAACGCATGGCTTAGTGACATGACCGTGTGTCGAAGCATCATGATTGCTAAGTAATGTTTGCAACAACGCACAACCATGCATTTAGGCCATGCATTTTAAGAGCAAGCTATTTTATTATTTTGTTAACTGAATTTTTAGTTGTTTCTTTCTTTTTTAGCTAGGATTCTTCTCAATTTTAAAGCTTTATGTGTAAGAATCTTCTCTTTGTAAGGCTTTATATAAGCCATAACATTGTATTACTAAAAGAATTAATCTTTGATCAATATTATTGAGTTACAGCAAGTTATATGCTTTTATTTCTTGTGTTCTTGGTGGAATACAAAATTAGACTTATCAAAGGGAGTGATTAACCTTTCTGGCTTCTTCAAGATTGGGGTTTTAAGGACTTAGTTTTCTTAGGGTTCAATCTTTTTATCTATAACTTGATTTTTAGCTATCTTGGGCAAAATAATAATTCATATTAAAGCTTTTATGTGTAGGAATCTTCTCTTTGTAAGGCTTTACATAAGCCATAGCATTCTATTACTAAAAGAATTAATCTTTGATCAATATTATTGAGTTCTAATAAGTTATATGCTTTTCTTTCTTGTGTTCTTGGTGAAATACAAAATTAGACTTATCAAATGGAATGATTAACCTTATGGTGTCTTTAAGATTGGGGTTTTAAGGACTTAGTTTCATTAGGGTTCAATATTTTTATCTATAACTTGATTTCCAACATTCTTGGGCAAAATAATAATTCATATAAAGAGTTCCTAGGTGGATCTCCTAGCGGGTTCCTTATCAATTAGTATCAAAGGTCGATATGGGAATAAAGATATGTATCCTTTGTTTATCGTTTATTCTCTTTATTTTGTGTCTTCTTTGTTTTCATTTCTCTAAATCTTTTCTTTTAGTTTTATCATCCATCTATCTTCTTTTGTGTGTTTTCTTACATTTATATGTCAAATTGAACACCATTAATTTTAAATTATTAGTGTTGGGTTTTAATATACTTATTCAGAGTTCATAATTCTCTATAATTATTGGGTTTCAAATTGCCATTATTGGAGTTTGCATCACTTGAATTCAAAGTGTTGGCTTGATATCTTTATAGAAAAAAGGAATTAAAAAAAGAGAAAGTCAAAAAAAGTTAAAAAAAAAGGGCAAAGAAAAATGAAATTGAAAAAAAAAAAGAGAAAAGGAAAAATCACAGGTTTCATATTCTCAGTAGAAGAACTTTATTTCAATAGGATGCAATTGAGTTATTATGTGTTTTGCATTTTGTGATTTTTGAGTTCTTTATACAAGTGGTTTTGTGTGTTTATTTCATTGTGTGTTATTTACTTCTTTCATATGTCCGTTGCTTCATTTGAAGTTTCTTATTTTATTGGTTATAGTAATAAATTTTCTTTGCGTTTTCCATTTTACCTCACCCAGATCTTTAAAGTCTTAATTTTTGATATTGTCATTAATTGTTAATTACTTCTTAAGATTTATTGATTTTGATTCTTTTAAGAACATAAAGAAGGCTACTTAAGAGGTAAAAGGAAAGAGTGGTGAGCTTAGTAGAGGGTAAAAGCCTAATTTGTGTAAAACATGAATGATCATCATCTATCCGAATGCAAACAAGTGATGAAGCATGTAAGGAACAATTTTCTTTTATTGCTAAAAAAGTTTTACATGTTATAAACATGGGCAATGAAAAAGAATCACTACATAGTGACATGAAATTGTTTATGAAGGCTATTGTGGATCAATTTCAAAAACTGAACGCGAGGTTGGATGACATACAATCCCTAATAAATTCCAAATCCCATAGATGACGCATAATCAAGGAGGAGAAAGAAAATGATTTAGATTGGGATGAATTAATATCTAACAAAGGCAAGAAAGCTACTTCTAAAATACATAGCAACCTAAGTAGTATCAAGATGAAAATTCCTACCTTTCAAAGCCAGATTAATCGAGAGTTATACCTATAGTGGGAATGAAAGGTTAAACATGTGTTTAATTATCATGAGTATTCTAAGGAAAAGAAGGTAAAATTAGCAATTGTAGAGTTCACCCACTTTGTAAGCATATAATGATCAATTTGTGGTCAATAGTAAAGGCATGGAGAGAGACCTATTCAAACATGGGAGGACATGAAATTGACAATACGCAAAAGGTTTGTCTTTAGCCATTACTATCATGAGTTACATAGAAAATTGCAATGTTTGGTGAAAGGTTCGAATAGTGTGGAGGACTACTATAAGGAGATGAAGATAGCCATGATAAGAGCTAATATAAAGGAGGACAGAGAGGCCACCATGGCAAGATTTGTTAGAGGCTTGAATAAGGTAATTGCTGATTTTATTGAGTTGCAACACTATGTGAGATGGAGGAGCTCTTACACAAAGCCATTAAGGTGGATAAGTAATTCAAATCATGGAGGTTGATTGGGAGGACAACAAAGCCATCACAAAATCAATGAAGGAGATAAGGCCAAAATATTCAATTACTATTTCAAAAGGTAAAGTCAAAACCAAAACTGCTTTTAAATCACATGATGTGAAACATTTTAGGTGCCAAGGATTTAGACATATTGCTTCTCAATGCCTAAATAAAAGGTCTATGATCTTATTTGATAATAGAGATATTAAGAGTGTTACCTTAATCGATGATGAAATGCCACTATTGAATTATTGTTCAGATGTGGAGATTGAAGAACCTATTCATGGTGAAATGTTAAGAGCAAGAAGAGCATTGAATGAACAACCCAAAGATGATGATGAGGAGTAGCGTGAGCAAAATTTCCACATTAGTTGTCATGTGAAAGGCAAGGTACGTACTTTGGTTATTGAGAAGGGTAGCTACCCTAACATTGCTAGTACAATATTGGTAGAAAAGTTACACTCACATACCATGAAACATCTTAAACCATTCAAGCTCACTTGGTTTAATGATTGTGGGGAAGTGAGAGTTAACAAACAAGTGTTAATCTCTTTTTCCACAAACAAATATATGGATGAAGTTTTTATGTGATGTTGTACCAATGCATATAAGACATATTTTGCTTCACAATTTGATAGGAAGGTTATACATGAAAGGTATAAAAATTGTTATTCCTTTGTACTTAATAATTGGTGTTTTGTACTAACTCCTTTCAAACAATTACAAGCTTATGAGGATGAATTGAAAATAGCAAGAGAGTGTAACATAAGAGAAAAGCAAATTAATGAGGAAGAGTAAAAGAAAGAAAAAGGTGTATAGAGAAAAATTGAAAAGAAAGAAAGTGCGTACAAAAAAGAAAAAAGTGAAGGTGAGGAAGAGAGAAAAGTTTTAAAAAAATTGGGCTTAAAGGAGAGAAAAGTGAGAAAAAAATCATGATTGTAAAAAAGAGTGAGATTGAAAGTGCTTTGATTACTAGGTAACAATTACTTGTACTCAGGTATAAGGATGTTTCCCTTTCTTCTAAGAACCTTAACGTATATTTGCCTAGTCTGGGGGGTCTTTATTGCAAGATTTTAAGGATCTTTCCCTCGAGGAGACTCTCCAAGGATTACCTTCCTTAAGTGGTATTAAGCACTAAATAGACTTCATACTTACTTTTACTATTCCAAACTAGCCAACCTATAAAGTTAATCCCAAAGACACTAAGGAGATCCAATGGCAAGTACATGAGTTGGTGCAAAAGGTATTTGTGAGGCAGAGTCTTAGTCCATGTTCGGTTTCCATCATCTTGGTACTAAAGAAAGATGGAAACATGGAACAAGTGTGTTATTGTCAAGCCATCAACAAGATAATGTTAAAGTATAGACATTCTATTTGTAGATTAGATGATATGCTCGATTAGTTACATGGCTTTTGTTTGTTTTCCAAAATTGATTTGAAAAGTGGTTATTATTAAATTCACAGGAAAGAGGGAGTTGAGTGGAAAACTGCGTTCAAAACTAAATATGGATTGTATGAATGGTTGGTAATGCCATTTGGTTTAACTAAGGCACCAAGTACATTCATAAGGATGATGAATCATGTTTTGCATGCTTTCATAAGGAAATTTGTGGTAGTTTACTTTGATGATATTTTTGTTTATCATAAAAATTTTGATGAGCATGTGAAATATTTACATAATGTGTTTAGTGTGCTAAAAGATAATCAATTGTATGGTAATCATAAGAAATGCACATTTTCCATGAAATCTATTATGTTTCTTCGATATGTTGTTAGTTCGCAAGGTATTAGTGGTGATGAATAAAAGGCAAAGGCAAGAAGGGAATTGTATACACCTAAGAATGTGAATGAGGTGAGGAGTTTTCAAGGGTTAACAAGTTTTTAATGATTGTTTTGTCAAAGATTTTATTACGATTGCTTAACCTTTGAATGAACTTGTTAAAAAGATTGTTGTTTTTAAATGGGATGAAGTGCATGAATAAGCTTTTAATACTTTGAAAGAAAAATCAACCAATGCATTTTTGTTACATTTGCCTCACTTTGATAAAGCTTTTGAGGTAGAATGTGATGCATTTGGTGTTGGAATAGGGGTTGTTTAAGGCAAGATTCCAAACCCAAAGCTTAAATGAGTAATGTTAAACTATCTTACTTATGGCAAGGAGTTCTACACATTGGTGAGAACTTTTTCAACATGGGAACATAATTTGTGGCTAAAGGAATTCATATTCTTTCTAATCATGAGAGCCTAAAGTTCTTGAAGTCTCAAGGTAACCTCAATAAGAGACATGATAAGTGGTTGGAGTTCATTGAAACATTTCCTTATGTAATCAAATACAAGCATGGGAAAGAAAATGTTATAGTTGATGCATTATCTATGAGGTATGCATTACTTACTTTTTTGCAAGCAAAATTACTTAGTTTTGATTTGCTTAAAGACTTGTATTGTGACATCCCATTTAATAATCATTAAAATTCTCTCTAAGTCTATGCATTGTCATTAAAAGCCTGATTAAAATTTTTTTTTTTCACTATGTCTCTTGTTCACCATATAGTAACTATTTACAACAAAACATACATGGATAAACAAACTAAAATGCTCATTGACTGCATACTGGCCCAACCTCTATTACACTGCTAGACAGCAACTTCAAAATGTATACTGGATGCAATCTTTAGTCTACTCTCCCTGAAAGAAAAGTTAATGCAAAAGAGTAAGTTTGCATACTTAGTAAGTAAATGTATAACGATACTTCAATCTCAAATAACATAACAAACATTTAAATATTAATGACTCATCATCATATCCATGCACAAAATAAAGAGTTTTTACTCTTAAATGCCACATAAGTTATTAAATGTTATTGCCACACAGGCTGTTGCCACATAGGCTATAGATTTCATTGCCACACAGACTATCGAATGTTATGGTCACACAGGCTATCAAATGTTATTGACATACAGGCTATCAAATGTTATAGTCATATAGGCTATCAAATATTATCATCACACAAGCTACCAAATATTATCGCCACACAAGCTATCAAATCTTATCGCCACACAAACTATCAAATATTATCGCCACACAGGCTATCAAATGTTATTGCCACACAGGCTATCAAATATTATCAACATCTCATGAAAATAAATAAATCAAGAGTACAAAAATCTTTCATCTATGTATTCCACAATATCATCACATTAAACAACATTTCAATATTGCATATAAGTTCATGGTATTTAACCAATCATACATATAATACCATTAGCTATTTACTTACCTCATCTTTCAAGCTTATTTAGTCGTGGATGGTCCCGAGTTATTCCCACAATTATCCTCAATGCCTCGAGGACCTATTTTAATACACCAAATCAATTCATAATGATAAAGTAAGATTTCCATCTTGTTATGAAACTATGACATGATTCATGCAAGCAGACCTAGTATTTATGCATATTTTCCTTATATGGCGGCCTGATCTTGCTATACTCTCACAGTAATAACTCCAGATATATTTATCCAAATTATTTGATTCTTTTTTGTAAATAAATTGGACACATAATGATACAACATAGTCAAATTTCAAGCCAATATCAGACACATAAAAAATGTGGTGAATTTTTGAATTTGGCCTTATTGCAATGTCATCTCAGTTTGAGTAGGTTTTATATTCTTGGGTGTATCTCAAATTGTACGAATCTAGTTCTAATAATAATCTGCCACCAGTTACAAAACATATAAAGGAATATTTTTCAAGTTTTACTCATTGTCTAATTCAGTGTATAATGTCACCAAAACAAAGGACCAAATCTCAGAGTGAGCAGGTTTGTAACATGTTGACAAATAGTCATGATGAAGGGACAATATCTCAACAAACATGCTGGATTTGGCAACAATATTTCACAGGCATGTAGATCAGACATAAATATATAACATTCAAGTTTGGATCATCATTAAATTATGAATCTATGGCCATCAAATTCTTGGAAAATAGAATTAAAAGAAATGTAAGGTTTCATCCCTGTTTATGGTCAGTCCCAATCAATGAGTCATATCTCTTTCCACACAGAAAATCAATCAAAACTGATTTACATTTATTTAAAGGGGATATAAAGCTACAAGTTTCATGTTTTCACTTTGTCAAAATCAGAATATAAGGCCATTAAAATATAAGAAAATAGAAGACTGAGATCATCTCAGTTTGTATGTGATCTAGCCCTACTGAATGAGTAATATCTCCTCAAACACACAAAATCAAGCAAAATTGTTTCGTACGAATTTATATGAGACATAAGGCTACAACTTTCATATTTTGAACTTTCCCTAATTCCTCTTCTAGGGTTATGAAATTGTGGGTGTAAAATTCTGCTCTAACAGCAAAACCAACAGAATCAGCTATTGTTCTCTTGGATTACAACTTCCATCCAAGAGCTCTACCTCAATTACTCCATAATTCTCACTAACCATGCATGATTAACACATCATGAGAGGTTAATTTCAATTGAGAATAAGGTAAATTGACTTACCTATTATCCCATAATTAGAAAACCTTAGGACTTTTTCCCTGGCAGCTCACTCTTCTCTCTCTGCTTCTTCTTTTTCTTCTCCTTCTGCCTTTCTTTCTTTCTTTCTTAGCTCTCTCTTTCTTCTAGTATAACTCACAGTTTTCCTCAATAATTTGACCCTAAATGTAATATCTAAACTTATTATAAGAAGATAAAATCATGGTGTTTCATTTCCATTGGTTGGAAGTTCACTTTTCCTCTTTTAATCCCTCTTATTCACTCCTTAAGCACCTTCATCCATCTCCTACTCCCTAGATGCTCTTTATACTTTTAATTAAGCTTTAAAACACCATTATTTATGATACTATAACATGCACACAACATAAGATAATTTTCCATGCAACTATGCAAACATTACATATATGTTCGAGTGCCCCAAATGTAAGGGTGCAAATCTCATCATTGTGTTTATCTAATTAACATGTGTAAAAAAAATCATTTTTCCAGTGCATATCTTCAAATATAACATAATTAAAATGCATATGATTTGGGTTGAGGATGTGACATGGATGCATATGCTAAGAATGGATTTGGTAATTTTTATAGGCATGAGGGATTTTAGTTTAAGAAAGATAAATTGTGTGCCCCTATTCTTCTATTTGTGAATTACTTATTAGGGAAACTTATAAGGGTAGTTTGATGGGCCACTTTGGTGTGCAAAAGAAATTAAACATATTGCATTATCATTTTTATTGGTCTTACATGAAACATGATGTGCAGTCTATTTGTGATAAGTGCATTACATGTAGGTAAGAAAAGTCTAAGGTTAAACCTCATGGTTTGTATACCCCTTTACCCATACCTACCTAACCTTGGATTGATATTTCTATGGATTTTGTCATAGGGTTACTAAGGTCTCAAAGTGGCAATAATAACATATTTGTTGTTGTTGATAGGTTTAGCAAAATGGCTTATTACATTATATGTTATAAAACCAATGAAGAAACACATATTGCTAATTTGTTCTTTAAAAAGGTGGTTCATTTGCATGGCATGCCTAAGACCATTGTTAGTGATGGAGATGTTAAATTTTTAAGTCATTTTTTACCCACGTTATGAAGTAAATTGGGAACTCAACTCTTGTTTTTTATTGTTACACATCCTCAAATGGATGGATAAACTAAAGTAGTTAATAGGACTCTGATTACTTTGTCGTGCACTATCATTCAAATGAACTTAAGACATTGAGAGAAGTGTTTGCCAAATATCAAGTTTAAACGTAATCAAGTTGTTCATTCTATTACTTTTTCTCATTTTAAAGTTGTTTATGGCTTTAGTCCTTTAATTCCTTTGGATATTTTGCCTTTGCCTATTAATGAGAATGCTAATCTTGATGGTAAGCAAAAGGTAAATTTTGTGAAGGATTTACATGCTAAGGTTCAAGCCAACATTGAAAGAAAGAATGAGCAATATGCCAAGCAAACTAATAATAGGTGAATGAGGGTTGTCTATGAACCCGGAGATTAGGTTTAGGTGCATATACATAAGGACATATTTCTTATGTAAAGAAAATCCAAATTATAACTAAAAGGAGATATGTTGGACTAGGGTAGTTAACCATAAGTCTTGTGCCTTTTTTTATATTCACAAAGGGGATTGATCATTTTTAATGTTTTTATTTAATGTTGTTTTGCAATTTTTGTGTAAGTCTTTAAGTTAGAAGTTGGATAGAAATCTTAATCTTCAAAGAATATGAAGTAACTTCTAAATCGTTATCGCAATCTAAGATTCATGACCGCGATCCATTAGAAGACTTGCTAGAAGATCAGACAGATGAAATCACGAAATCATTCTCGACCGCGATTCATCCAAAGGAAGAACTCTAAAAGCGACAGACAAATTCGTAGTGTAAAGCTTGCCTCAGTCGTGACCTCGAAATTCGAAGTAACTCATGATTCAATCAAGTCCACAATCACAGCTTGACAAGTGTCTCAAGTAACTGTTAGAAGTCAAAAATCGCGATAGGAACTTATTGGTAGCGGCCGCGAATCTAAAAGAAGAAGATGAACACTTTTGGTAGAGCAATTTGCGTTCTGAGTTGCGTCCTGTACAAAATAAATCATAACCGCTACTTTTGAGAGCAGGTGAAAGGCAATGACTATATTTTTCTGGTAAACTAATTAGAAGTTGCCACATGGACTAGTCGTTAGATGAAAACAGGGTTTTTCTTATGGAATTTGAAATTCGTGACTGCTAATTAGTAGTAGCGATCGCGAATCAAGACTGTCAAGCATTTAATGCGAAAATCTATCTAACACACTTTGATGATTTTATACCAATTTTGTTGCAACAACTCTTTGGTGGGTAGAGGCTATAAATACCTCACCAAACATATGTAAATGCAAAAGAATTAATAAATTTGTACCCAAACTCTTGTAATTTTGTTACTCACTCTTTTCTATTCTTTAAGTCATTGTTGGGTGTGAGCATAAAGACCAAGTGTAATAGGTTATAGTGTGAGCCTGTTAAAACACAAGTTGTAAAAGTTGTTGTGTAAGCCTAAAAACACAAGTGTATAGGTTGTTGTGTGAACCTTCAAAACACAAGTGTAAAAGCTTAGTGTAAGCTTGAAAACACCTTTGAAAGATAGTTGAATACCCAATTTTGAAGAATTGGGGAGTCGATGTAGGGTTGATTATACCCGAACCATTATAAATCTTGTGTTTCCTCTCATCTCATTTCTCCTCTCTCTTTCCAATTTTAATTTTTATACACCAATTCAACCCCCTCCCCCCTCCCATTCTTGGTGTTTAGGGCCAACAAGTGGTATCAGAGCCTCACTTCAGAATCAAACCTTCATTGGGTGAACAAAGATCATTGCAGAAGAGGGAATGTACTCACAACTCAAGCTATACTTTGATGGAACTTATTATACTCATTTGAAGTATAGGATGGAGATCTATCTTGACATAGATGTGGTGGACCTTTGGGATGTGGCCATCAAGGAATAGAAGCCACCCACCAGAGTTATGGATAGTAATGAAGAATTAATCCCAAGGGACGAATAGGTTGAAGCACACCGGAGATCAATGGCAAGAATAAGAAAGCAATGACCATTCTTCTGAGCTCACTCCATAGATAAGAGATTGAAAGAGTTCAACACTATCAAACAGCTCATGCCATTTGGAAGACTCTAAAGAACTATCATGAAGGAACAACTTTAGTCAAGTCAAGCTGTTTGCAGATGTATGTCATCAAATGGGAACTCTTCATGATGAAGGACAATGAGAGCATCACAAAAATGATAAACAGGCTATTGTCCATTGTCACCAACATGAAGAAATTTAGAAGAACTCTTACTATCTATGAGGTAAACACAAAAATCCTTAAAACTCTTCCTCTAGATAAATTTGGTGCTAGAGTTTGTAGCATACAAGAGTCAAATCTGAAAATTAGAAAGGTTCCAACTGATGTGTTGATAGGCAAACTCGTAACTCATGAGTTGGCCTTGCAAAAATATGAACAAATAAAGAAGCTAAGAGGCCAAGGAGACAAACTGGAGAAAAAAAGAAAAACCATGGCTCTTAAAGCTTCAATAAAAGAGAAGGAGGTAGAGATCACCTCAAGTGATGAATAAAGTGACAAGGAAGAGGATGAGCTAGCAATGCTCTAAATGAGGACAAAGGAGTTGATCAAGATAAGAAAGGAAAGAAAAGGCTTTAGGAAGACAACTCCTAATCCAAGAGAGAAATCTAATGAAGTCACTTGTTATAAATATGGCAAGCAAGGCCACATCAAGTATGAATGTCCCAAATTAAAGAAGAAGAAGAGATGGGATAAGGAGAAGAAGAAAAGTTTTTCAGCCACTTGGGATGATAGCTCAAATGAAGAAGAAAAAGAAGAAGAAGAGGTTGCCAACATATGCTTCATGGCACAAAAAGATCTTTCAAATGAGGTAAGTGCTTCTTATGATTCTAATTATGATTTTGAATTTGATGAGATAGATGAAGAGCTTTTGGAGGCTCTAACCATGAGATGTGACAAGTACAAGTCACAAGTGAAAACTTATAAGAAAAGGTGCTCAAAATTAGAAGATGAATACAAGACTCTTAGTGATCTTGTAAATAAGTTGAGGACTTCTAATGAAATACTCAAAAATTTAGTAGAAATATTTTCCACTTCATCTTCTTTTATGGCTTCATTAAGGAAGGAGAATGACACTCTTAAAGGAGAAGACATTAAGTTTAGAAGCTTAATCTCTAAGTTCCACAAAGGAAAAGAAGCCTTGGACACATTGATTGTGTCACAAAGACCACCACTAGTTAGACATGATCTAAGCTTCAATGGAGCCTCCTCATCATCTCAAACTACATTTATTAGAGCTTCACAATCTCAAACCTCAAGCATTAATTTAATTGGAAAGAAAAGTGCTCCTAGCACTAAGCCTCTTAAGCCTAAGGGCAAAGGGAAGACTCTCCCAAGCTCTAGAGCTAAGACTCAATGAGCTAATCATACTTACATTTACAACAAAAAGCATGGTCATTCTCATAAAAAAGTTTCTACTCCTACTCATTAAATATGCACATCCATGCAATCATATGAACAAGGTATGAGAATGCCCCCTACTCATACTAAATATGTGTAGAGGAGAAAGACTCACAAGTCTAAACTCTAATGCCATTATTGCATGAAATACGGGCATGTTAATATTCATTGTTTTATTAGGAAGGCTCACCTCAAATTAGAGGACCCTTCAAACTCTAACCCCCTAGGACCCAAGTATGATTGGGTACCTAAGAAAAGGTAACTCACTTTTATTGTGTAGGGGAATGTGGCAACCACCAAATCAAGCAATTGACAAGTAGATAGTGGATGTTCCAAGCACATGATTGGAAATATAAAGCTATTCACGACATTGAAAGAAAAAAAGGTGGAGATGTCACATTTGGTAACAATGCCAAGGGTAAGGTAATTGGCATTGGAACCATTGGTAATAATGGATGTTCTTTAATTGATAATGTTCTTTTAGTTTGTGGTTAACAATATAATTTGTTAAGTGTAAGTCAATTGTGTAACAAGAATGTCGAGTCACCATTTTAGTGGATGCTGAAGTTATTTTCAAGGTTGAAAAGGAAGGCAATACCTACTCAATTGACTTAAACAATTTGGCTAACCAATCTTTTAAGTGTCTTATGTCTTTGAGCAATGAAGCTTGGTTGTGGCATAAAAGGCTTGGACATGTAAGCATGGATCTTATTCAAGGCCTATCTAAAGGAAAGTTAGTGGAAGGGCTTCCTAAGCTAAATTTCTCCAAGGACAAAACATGTGGTCCATGCCAAATGGGAAAGCAACACCATGCCTCTCACAAGGCCAAAAATGTTGTAAGTACATATAGACTACTTCAACTTATCCATATGGACTTAATAGGACCTACTAGAAGTGCTAGCTTAGGTGGAAAGCATTATGCATTAGTCCTTATAGATGACTACTCTAGGTTCACATGGGCATCCTTTCTAGCTCATAAGAATGATTCATTTGATGCTTTTAAAAGTTTTGCAAAAAGAGTTCAAAATGAAAATGGTTACTTCATATCTTCTATTAGAAGTGACAATGGAAAGAATTTCAAAATGAATCATTTGAAAATTATTGTTTGGAGAATGGAGTTTTTCATAATTTTTCAACTCCTATAACACCACAACAAAATGGTGTTGTAGAGAGAAAAAATAGAACTTTGGTATAAATGGCCAGGATAATGCTCAATGAGTATTCCTTACCAGATTACTTTTGGGCCAAAGCCATTAATACCTCATGTTATATTGCAAATAGAGTTTTCAAAAGACCTATTCTTAATAAGACTTCTTATGAGCTTTGGAATGGTAGAAAATCCAAAATTTCATACCTAAGAGTATTTGGATGTAAGTGCTATATTTTCAACACTAAGGATTATCTTGGGAAATTTGATTCCAAAACTAATAAAGGAATCTTCTTAGGCTATTCCACCATAAGTAAAGCATATAGAGTCTTTAACAAACGTATAATGGAAGTTGAAGAATCTATGAATGTTGTTTTTGATGAATCTAGTAAACTTTATCTTAGGAAAGGTATTTTTGTTGATGATCCTGTAGGTGATCTTGAAAAGCTAGAATTGGATGATTTTACAAGAAGAATTGATAAAGAAAAGGAAGAAGGTGATTCATCAAGAGTAGATAACATCAACAAGAAAATGAGCCAAGATAAAATCTACCCAAAGATTAGAGATTCTCCAAGTTTCACCCCAATGACTTAATCATTGATGATACTTCTAAGGGTGTAAGTACTAGATCTCAACTCTTAGATAATAATCTTGCACTTGTTTCTCAGCTTGAGCCAAAGTTAATTGATGAGGCTCTTGATGATGAGTGTTGGGTACTTGCTATGCAAGAAGAACTCAATCAATTTGAGAGAAACAAGGTATGGGAACTTGTCCCTATGCCTAAGGAACACCTAATTATAGGTTGTAAGTGGGTGTTTAGGAACAAGTTTGATGAGCAAGGTCTTATTACTAGAAACAAGGATAGATTGGTTGACAAAGGGTACAACCAAGAGGAAGGAATAGATTATGATGAGACCTTTGCCCCCGTTGCAAGACTAGAGGCCATTAGGATTCTCTCAGCTTTTGCATGTCATATGAATTTTAAACTTTTTCAAATGGCTATGAAAAATGCTTTTTTGAATGGCATTATAGAGGAGGAAGTCTATGTTGAACAACCTCCTAGTTTTGAGTCTCATTGTTTTCCAAACCATGTATTCAAATTGAACAAAACCTTATATGGATTGAAACAAGCTCCAAGAACTTGGCATGAAAGGCTTAGTTCATTTTTCTTGAAAAAAGATTTTGAGAAACGAAGGTGAACACCACTCTTTTTGTCAAAAAACACAAACATGATACATTAATCATTTAAATCTATGTTGATGATATTATTTTTGGTGCTACTAATGAATCTTTTTATAAGGATTTTGTTAATTGTATGACTAGAAAGTTTGAAATGAGCATGTTGGGAGAGCTCAAATTATTTCTCGGTCTACAAATCAAGCAATTCAAAGAAGGGATCTTCATTAACCAAGCCAAATATACAAAGGAAATGCTAAAGAAATTTGAAATGGATGGTTGCAAAGTAGCTAAAACTCCAATGAGCAGCACCATCAAACTAGATAAAGATGAATCAGGTAAAGAAGTAGATGAAAAAAGATATCTAGGTATGATTGGATCTCTACTCTATTTTACTGCTTCAAGATCGGATATCATGTTTAGTGTTTGCATGTGTGCTAGGTTCCAATCCCCCCTAGAGAGTCTCATTTGAATGCTATTAAAAGGATCTTTAAGTATTTGCATGGCACAATACATTTAGGGTTATGGTATCCTAAGGATTCTTCATTTAGTCTTATAGGGTATTCGAATACGGATTATACGAGTAGCTTGTTAGATAGAAAAAGCACTTTCAGGAGTTGCCAATTCATAGGTGAATGCCTAGTTTCGTGGTTAGTAAAAAGCAAGTATTAGTTGCCTTATCTACTGCGGAAGCCGAGTATGTGGCGACGGGTTGTTGTTGCACCCAAGTTCTTTGGATGAAACAACAATTGAAGGATTTTGGCAAAGTAGTTGATCACATTCCTATCAAATGTGACAACACAAGTGCTATTAATCTTTCTAGAAATCCCATCCAACACTTTAGGAGTAAGCATATAGATATTAGACATCATTTTCTTAGATATCATATGCAAAAGGGTGATGTTGTGTTAGAATTTATTGACACAAATCATTAACTTGCAGATATTTTCACTAAACCTCTAAATGAAGAAAGGATGAACTTCATTAAGAGAGAATTGAGAATGTTTGATGGAAGTTCCCTAAAGTGAAAATTTTGATCCTATGATTGATTTATGTATGTTATGCATGAGTGATGATTGTATGAACATGTTTATTATTTATTTCTAGTGGATCACATGTTTTTAAAATTTCTCATACTTATCCTTGCTGACTCATAATTCATGGTCGTTATTTCTTCTTCACGGTCGCGAATTACAAGTCAACTTCACCCGACTGTCAAATGTCAATTCGCGGTCACGAAACTTGCTCTCCATCGCGAATTTTGGTATGTTTTTCAAAAATATGACCATTGACGTGCCTTTTCCCAAGGAAAATTTGTCCATTACTCACATTTTTCAGAATTCACAATCGCGACTTCTGATTTTGCAGACGCGAATTAGAGTAACCGCCTAGGAAATTAAGTGATTTGATTGCCAACCATTTCCTCTCTTCATTTAATTCATTTTTAGTCATTTATGACAATTTTTGCACCCCTTCAAGCCCATAAATACCTCCTTCAACAGTGTTTTCCTCACTTCACTTCCAAACATTTCTTCCCTTTCAAAAATCTCTAAAGCTTTCTTCATCTTTCTTGCTATGGCTCCCGAGAAATTCTTCAAGGCTGATAAAGGCAAGGCAGTGGCTTGGCCCTTTGCACCTTTTGCCCTCCATCTCATGAAGGGAATCATCAAGGAGGAAAAGGAGAGATTCAAGGCGAACTCCTCCAAAGTAATTCTCCCGAACAAAATTCCATCAACTTTCATGTTGGAGACGTTGGGCATCAATGCGAAGATTCGTGCCTTTCTCTCCAATTTAGGCTAGAATGAATTAATCTTTTGAGATGAACCAGGATACGAGGAGGTTGTATGCGAGTTAATGTGCACCATATAATTAAGCCGAAAATCCGATTCGAGAGCCGACCAATACGGGTTGGTGTTTCGGGCTTTGGCGATCCCTTTTACATCACCTTCGACCAATCATCCTCCCTTTTCAACCTACAAGTTGAAGAACACATCCTATTCATCAACTCCGCACTTGACGTCATCTATTCCGAATTTTGGTTAAAGATATCCATCGAAACCAAACATGACCCCCACTCCTTCTTATCCAAACACATAAAAACCCTACCCCTGTGGATCCTTCATCGCATCATCACCTTCTCTGTCAATGCAAGAAGTGATGGTAACGAGAAGGTTTCATAGAAGGACTTGGCATTCTTATTTTGCCTTGTCAAGAACCAACCTATCCAAACCGGTCATTACCTTATGGATCAATTAATCTACATGAGTACAAAACCTAATAGCCAGTTTCTCTTAGCCTCTTACATAACAACCATCTACCTTTTTATTGGAGCACTTGATGAGGAAAAAGAGAAATTCCTCACCAAGAAGCTCATTCCCTCTCAAAACTTCCTTGACCTAACCTATCTCATCAACACCAAGGCAATCCATCCGGACACATACATCGACACCCTTGGTGCCATCGGTGTAAAGAAGATGGAAACCTCCCAAGCTTCTAAACGAAAGAGGCTTCAAATTGAAGAAGGCAACATTCAAGTCCCTCCTCCTCAACCAAAACCAAAGTTCAAGTTATCCTTTGCCACCATTGATCGTAAGTTGAACAAGCTTATGAGGATGATAAAGAGAAGGTTCCTCTTCCTTTCACATCTTCACAACCATATGGTGGATATCCAAGAGAAACTAGGAGTTCCTCTTTACCATTTTCAAACTTCATCGAATTTGAAGATACACAAGATAGGGATGGCAATGAAGACGAAATAGAGGATGGAGACGAAGCCGAGGGAGAACAACAAGCGCCAGATACACCATCTTCCGGAGATGATTCTCCACTACTTTAGATAAGGGATCTTTTGTATTTGTTTTTCACTTTCCTTATGTTTTTTTTACTAATGTTGTGATCCCATCGTTATCAATATATAAATAAAACTTGTTTCTTTGCAAACATTGCTATCTTATGTGATTGATGTTTATTATTTTATCCATTGCATTATGTTTGCTCCTTATGAATTCTTATGCATGAATTTCTTTTTTTCCTTATATACCCTCTTTTTGATCTTGCCAAAGAGGGAGAGATTGTGAAAAGGAGAAAATAATGAAATAACTTGAGAATAACTATAACATAAGTTGAGGGGGAGCAATATACTTATTGTTTTATGAACTTCACCTTTAATTGAATGAATGATATACTTAGTAAATTTTGTCATAAGCATTCATTGAATCATATTACAATCCAACTTCACTTTCCTGCATCTTTTTCACTTAAGGATCAATCTAAGTTGTCAAAATAAAAAAAAAAGGGAGATTGTTGGACTAGGGTAGTTAACCCTAAGTCTTGGGCCTCTTTTAATTTTGACAAAAGGAATTGATCATTTTTAATGTTTCTATTTAATGTTGTTTTGCAGTTTTTATGCAGGTCTTTAAGTTAGAAGTTGGATAAAAATCTTAATCTTCAAAGAATGTTAAGTAACATCTAAATCGCGATCGTAATCAAAAATTCAAGACTGCAATCCATTAGAAGACTTGCTAGAATATCAACAAATGAAATTGTGGAGTCATTCTCGATCGTGATTCATCCAAAGGAGGAACTCCAAAAGTGACAGACGAATTTGCGGTGTAAAGCTTGTCTCAATCACGACCGTAAATTTTGAAGTAACTTAAGATGCAATCAAGGCCATAATCATAGCTTGACAAGTGTCCCAGGTAACCGTTGGAAGTCAAAAAATTGCGATGGGAACTTGTTGGCAATAACTGTGAATCCAAAAGAAGAAGATGAACACTTTTGGCAGAGGAATTCACGTTCATAGTCACGTCCTGTATAAAATAAATTGCAATCACTACTTTTGAGAATAGGTGAAAGGCAACGGTTATATTTTTCTGGTAAACTAATCAGAAGCTGCCATGTTAGACACAAATGGGGTTTTCCTTATGAAATTTGGAATTCGCGATCGCGAATGAGTAGTAGCAACTACGAAACATGACTGTTAAGTAATTAATGCGAAAAATCTATCTAGCACACTTTGATGATTTTGTACCAGTTTTATTGCAACGTCTCTTTAGTGGGTAGATGCTATAAATACCTCATCAAATAGATGTAAATACAATAGAATTAATAACTTTGTACCCAAACTCTTGCAATTTTGCTAATCACTCTTTTCTATTATTTAAGTCATTATTGGGTGTGAGCATAAACACCATCTATAATAGGTTATAGTGTGAGCCTGTCAAAACACTAAGAAAGGTTGTTATGTGAGACTATTAAAACACAAGTTGTAAAGGTTGTTCTGTAAGCCTAAAAACATAAATGTATAGGTTGTTGTGTGAGCCTTCAAAACACAAATGTAAAATTTTGGTGTAAGCTTGAAAACACCTTTGAAAGATGGTGGAATACCCAATTTTGAAGAATTGAGGAGTGGACGTAGGGTTGATTATACCCGAACCACTATAAATCTTATGTTTTCTCTCATCTCATTTCTCCTCTCTCTTTCCAATTTTAATTTTTATACACCAATTCAACCCCCTTTCTTGGTGCCTAAGGCCAACAGGCTTATTTTCCTCTTTAAATAGTTTCTCAATCATCTAATGTAAGAAATAAAATATCGCCCCTTCAAAAGAAAAAGATAAACCTTAAAAAAGAAATCACATTTTTAGCTTTAAAAGGGTGCACAACTATGCATCCTTGCAATAGTGCCTAGCAATCCTAGTCTTGCTAAGGCGCATGGCTATGTGATATGGTCATGCATCTCCTTCAGTTATTGCCTCCTTAGTCTTCTTGAGGCATACGGGCACGGCTATGCACTTAAATCACACAATCATGCATTTCAACTTTTCCACCGTTCTTTTGTTCTTCTTCATTTTTCACCAATAAAACATTGATTTTTAGGCATTAAGTCTATTTTTATGTCAAATTCAATGGAAATGCATGGATCACAAGGTGAAAAAGCTATAAAAATGAGATAGTATTTATTGGTAAGGAATTGGTACAACTAACTAGCTCTATTAAACAAGAAAAGGTTGAAAGATTTTTACTATATATAGTTCTACTAATCTAGGTTGGCACACATCTTTAATAAAATGTTAAGATGAGCATGATAAATATAGGTGACTTGGTATTGAAGGCAATATGGTTGCAAGCTCATACCTTCAAGGAAAAATTCAAGCTAATTTTGGAAGGTTCCTACATAGTCAAACAGATATACTCAAGTGGTGTTGTGAAGTTATTAGACATGATGGGAATGAATTATTTAAGTTGATAAACCTGAATAACTGAAGAAATACCTTGTGTGAGGAAGTAAGAAAATTAAATAAGCCCATGAAGTCGAAAGTCCGAAAAGTGGACTTAGGCAAAAATTAGGGCATAAAAAAACAAAAACAAAAGAATAAGAAATATGCCTACTAAGTTAAAAAATTTGAAAGGGCAGCTTCATAAAAGGAAAGGTGGACTTAGGCAAAAATTAAGGCAAAAAAGAAAAGAAAAATAAATAAAGTGAAAGGTAAGAGAGTGCAAATGACCACTAGAAAATGATTACACAGTGTCAAAAAAGGTATTGGATGAGATTGAGACAATGGCAAGAGGATAAAAGATGAAGAACAAAGAGCCAACACGTCAAAGGCATTGATTAAGACAATTGGGTGATCTCATATGTCATCATTAAAAGTAGTGATCATGCCTTTAATTAATATGTAATATGCAAATTGTAATAATCTATGACAAGCATAATACTAGAAGAAAATGGATTTGCATAATGAAAGCAATCTTTGTCAAACATTTCCTTGAATTAAATAAAATATAAGAAGTTTTTTCTTCATATGCTCATTATTATTGTGGATAAATCAAAAAGTCCTATGTCATTAATTATCACATAGCCAAGCTTTAAAGTTGGCATTATTAGAGGCAGAGGCCACAGCTGGAAAGATATGGTAGATGTAGCAATCAGCCTATGTGACCTCCACCTTATCCAGGAAGTGCTAAGTTAAATGGACCTTTACAAAGGTAGAAAGAAAGCCCACTACATCCTAGGTAGCCCTAAACTATTGATGAACTATGTTTGGATCATAAAAAGGTACTGGATGTTATAGTCAGGATGATCATGCACCTTCCATATATCTTCAAAGTGATCCTAGTTAGTCTTCATCAAGGGCAAGTCCAACAAATGTCATAATCTTAGATATATGACATCCATCCAACCCATTTGGCTCTATTAAAAATAGGCCTCGACAAATAAAAATTTTAGTAATGTTATGGAAAATAGTGGATTGCATCCATAATAGGAGCCTCTAATAAATCTAGTTTCTCTTGCAATCATATCTAAAGAAGAAATAAAATAAAAATAAAACTAAATAATATTAATAGTAATAATAATAAAAAGGAAAAAATAAAAAATTGAAAAGCTCATTATGTTAAAAACCTAAAAGGGCGGCCTAATAAAAAATGAACAACCCGTTGGATCAAAAACTCATAAGGGCAGTCCAAGCAAACATTAAGGCAATAAGAAAATTAAAGAAAAAATATATAATAAAATTAAAATAATAAAAGGCTATAAGAGAAATCTGTACTTAAAGCAACAACAAACTCTTAAAGAAAGACTCATTAATGCCTAGTGATACCCTATCCAAGCCTACAATTGCTTCTCTAAGGATTGCAGGGACCATAGTCTTCCCTAATTCAATCTCTTCAATAAGTGGTAGAATTTGCAAATCAATTTCTTCATCATCCCTTCGTAGTAGAAATTCTCCCATCAGAACAATGGCTAAGATATAGGTCTAGGTCACCCTAACATGGCCTTTCAAAGAATAAAAAGCAAGAAATAAAATATTAGGATCTTCTCTTATCTTAAGGTATATGTTCATCATAGCATAAGTTAAATAATTACATAATTTTCCAAATATACAAGTAATCTAAGTAAGTTAATGCGATCTAGTCCATGCCAATAATATGATAGTCAAGAATGGCACTAAATTCCTCTAGTAGGGGGGGCAATCCTAGTCTCATTAAAGTGAAAATATAAGCTAGCTAGATCCCATAAATCACAAGCTACCCAAAGAAAGTCAATGTTGAGCCTAATGGATGAAAGATTGAAGGCTTTTAGACCCACCTAAGGTAGATTGGGCCAATTTAAAATGTGGATGAACTTTAAAAATGCTCTAGTCATATTAAGAAGTGTGAAAATAGTAGATGTGGATGTGAAAATTAAGGAGACGGGCTTTATAAAAGATGCCCAAGAACTGTACTATAGTGTTTAAAGTGTTCAACAATTCCAAAAGCAAAAATAAAAATCCTAAGGCATAACGATCTTGGAGAAATGGAAAAATTGCAGTGGGCTCAATTTGCACCATCATGCTCATCAGAGATGTCCTTATAGCTTTCTGACTTGATGGGCACTTGATGCTTTAATTGGGATCAAAACTTTCATAACTATTTATGTGTTTTACAAAGCTTCCTATCATGACATTGGAATGCCTTCTTCAATAAACACAGTGCTATGATGGTTAGGTTATATATGCACATACTAACACAAGAATAATCATGTATACATCAATTACATTGTTATTAACCTAAACCATGCGAGTTTGTTGCATCACTATCCACTTGAATGCAATAATGAGAGTAATTATGGCCTCGACCTGGATGCGAAAGATCTATTAGAAAGAAGCAAAATCAATTAAATGTAATAAGGAATAAATAATGTAAGAGTAGAAATTGGAATAGGGTGATACTTACATAAGTTATGTCGGCTATTTCAAACAAGCACAATGAATGAGTAATGCCTAAGGCCATCATAGAGCCAGTCAAAGAAGCCATACACGTCCCCACAAAGCTATTTAGAAATGAGTCCAACTCCAAAACTATGATGGACTTCAAGCTTGAAGCCTCAGGAATATGAGCTCATTCGCAACACCTAACTATAAGTGCTGGCTCCATGAGCCTCTTCTCAAAATGGATTTTCGTGCCTCCAAACACCATAAAATAGCACCATTATAGTATATGCCTCATGATGAGGGGAAGCCCTTATATGCACCTCAAATAATGAAATTATCCCTACTATAGACTCAACCATTTAGGCTTACACGCCTCTAGTTCTAACTGTTTCCCAGGTCGTAGCACCAATGTTCAATGATACTCATCATTTTTCTTGTCAACTGCCTGGAATATGTTGGATGGCAAACCTTATGGCATAGGTTTAGCGTCAAGATCCTCCCATTAGATTAATACATGTTTCTCAAGGTACCACTCCTTAATTAAGGGCCCCACCAATAATCGATGCCTAAAGGAGTGCCCTTTAGCCTTCACAACCTTAAGCTAGCATTTGCCCACTGACCTTCTTTGATCTAGATGGAGCTACAAAATAAGATGCACCATTGTAAGTGTTCTGCCGAATTCATTAATATTCTAAAACTGATAATTTAATTTTTATTTTGTAGGTTAAATATACCTGAGTTGTGTCATTGGTTCATTCAGGTGATTATTTTGACCCTTAGTAATGATTTACAATGATGTATAAAGCTCCACCATGTAAAGCAAGACTAACACCCATATGTGCCCTCTAAAGAGTTGACATCCTCTAATAACTCTAGCTCAATGACCACAACCTACCAAAGAGAAATTATAAGCAAGATAAAATAATAAAAAATAGAAATAAAAAATATAGATAAAATAATATGTACCTTAAGTATTTGTTAGCTGTCATTCAAGTACAATAGCCTGTAGTAGCATCTAAGTATTAATAGAACTAGGCTATCATTATAGAGCCTCAATTGAAGTGATCAGCCAACTCAAAATCCTCAAGGGCTAATAGGAGGCAAACTTTATTGTGTCCCCAAAGTTAGAGAACAGGGTCTCCATGAGGCTATACAATAGGAAGCAATGAGATGACTAGTCGTCACTCTTGGGGGCTTGTATCAATCACAACTACAGCGCCCCCTCTTCATATTAGAGCATTCGAAAATGATGTTCCTTTTTTTGGTGAGGACACATATGAGCACCTCGATTTTCGAGATTGTGCTCGAACAAGTGGAATATTGCTTGTGACTCCTACCTTTGATTAATCAATGGGGATTGAGAGGACCAAGATCATACATTACCCCAAACAATGGCACGTGTCTTAGATCAATGGGGGATCCTTAAGGCTTTTTGCAAAACAAAAGCCCTTTCCCAAGGTTATGGCCAATGGGGGATCAAGGTATGACAATGCATTGGTATCATCCCTTATCAACATGGAGTCACCACTGGACTTTGGTTGGGACAATAATTTAAGCAAGGACAATAATTTAAGCAAGGACAAATTTTGAGCCTACCAAAGTGTAAGGTCAAGTATCTGGTTTTAGATAATTCCAATACCTATAGCTACATTAATTATATTGTCCCCTAATTTTTTTGAATATGACTATGAATTTTAAAGATTTAATATTATAAATATTTTAATAAGTTTAAGGAAATTATTTAATATACATGTCAGTATTTTAAAGAGAAATGATTTTATATTAATGATTATAATGTTAGTTTAAGTGATATAATTTATTATGAATTATATTTAAAAATTTATATTCAATTACTATTTTATATTTAAGAAATTAAATTTAAATGGGTATATAATGATAATTAATATTTTTAAGATGAAGTTTATGTAAAGAAAATATATTTAAGGATTTAAAGATATGAATTTAGGTATTTAAGTATGAATTTAATTGAGACATCTGAAATTTATAAAAATCAATTTAAGTTAATATGAGTATATGATTTAAGTGACTTTAATGTTAATTATATTGTATAATTAATGTTTAAGGAATTTAATTAAATGATATTAAGGATATTGATTTATTTAAGTTTATTTAAGTTATTGATTAAGTTGATTAATTGATCATATTATATGAATTAATTTAATTTAAAATATTTAATTATGAGAAATTCAACCATTTCTGTGATAAGAATTTTTATTAATTTTGAGAAATTAAATTAGTTATATGGTATGTTTTATGTCATGAAAAAATAAATAATTATAAAAAAAAGTTTGATTATTTACATGAGAAGAACTTTTATTGATTTTGAGAAATCAAATTATTTATGAGAAATATTTTATCTCATTAGAAGTAATTAATTAAGATTGATTTATTATATGATTTAAATAAACTTAGTACTAATTTAATTAGGTAAAAATATTATATTTATGTTTGAAATATTTAATTTAATTTAAGCTAATTGATGTATTTTAAAAAATTTATTTAATTATAGATAGAGAATTTAATTTTATGAAAATTAAATATTTACATGGTGCATATTTTAATTAAAAGAATTTTAATTCTTGTATTAATATTTATTATTATTATTATTATTTTAAAAAAAATGAGAAGGAATTAAATGGGAAACAAAAGCAAAATGAAAAAAAAAAAAGTGGAAATGCAAAGTTAAATAATAAAATGTGATAAAGCCAAATGTTTTAATTAAAAAAAGGTACACAAATAAAAAATGGCAAAGAGAGTTGGTGACCTCCCACATTGCACACCCACACAGCATAGGGAGAGAGAGGGAGAGAGAGAGAAAGGGGTAAGTTTTGGGCTAAAATTTCAAGTAACCATATCTCTCAAATCAAAACTCCGATTTAGGTGACTCAAATTTCTACGAAAGCTCTCTTTACAAGCTTTCCATTGGTACTTATTTCGCTAGAAAAGGAGACTGGCTAATGGAGTAATCACTGATCAAAGTTTTAGTCAAAGCTTAATTTTTTATTAATTTTGGACAAATGATAACTCAGATGACGACACCATCAGTTTCTACGAACTCCTAGAAAAAAGATATACAAATGCCTATGATTGATTTTCCAATGGCCATCAACAATGAGCTCTAGTAATTGCATGTGGTGGTATGACAAGAGCCTGACAGCTCCAAACAAAAATTGATCCATGAAAATCATATTAATCGTTCTAGTAATGATGTTCAAGTTTTGTGAATTTTAAAGGTCCTGATAAGATTTTTATAAATTTTTATTATTTTTTTAATAATTATTAATTATGCTCTAAGAATATAAATTTGATGTTTTATAAGATTTATTTCTAAAAAAATATTATATGGATATAAAATAATTTTGGATGCATTATTAAAAGAGAAATTATAAATAATTGCATATAAATTTAAGGTTAATTGTATTTTTGGACTAAATTGAGCAAATATGAAAAGTTTGAGGACATTGAGGACTCAAAAATTTTAGCACCATTAATGGATAATTATTAATGATTATGGTTACAATGTATGATATTATGATGAAGCGGAATGAATAATGCTAAATGAGGATGTCATGTAGTCAATGAACTAGATTGATAATTTTAGAAAGTTTAAGGACTTAGAGAATTAAGATGTTTAACAAGGAATTATATATATATATATATATATATATATATATATATATATATATATATATATATATATATATATATATATATATAT